>APFE030420123.1:191543-203201 GCA_000404065.3 Pinus taeda | reverse complement strand
AAAATCTTAAAATTGATAAAAAATTAAAAAATGGTTACCTATCTCTCCCCATGCGGTGTTTGGTGGCAGCACCAAGTCTGGATCTCCTCTGAAATCTATGCCAGCATAGGGATAGTCGTCCACAACGATGATTTTTTGTTCCCACCAGGAGAAGAACTCCTCATTGAAAGCAGGACCCCTCAAAGCATCTCCGCCTCCAAGGCGTTTCATCAGGTCAACCCACCTGCCCATCCGAGGATCTCGGGGGCTACTGATAGACACTGATACTCTAGGACGTAGCCCTGGAACCTTCTCGAAGAAGAAGGAGCACAAAATGGTCCCGTATCCAAAATTCTTGGTCTATCCTTTCTGAATGGAGGACCACTGGCTCTTCATGTTAGTGAGAAGAGATGTACACCAATAAAAAACTCTAGTGAGACACTCCATGGCCAAGCTCATGGATAGTCATGATGCTTGGTGCAATGAGGCTGATCTATTTATCTTAGCTATGGTGAACAGTAAGATCCTCAAGGACAAGCTCTTTACATGTTTGATTGGAATCTGGCTTCCAGTCTTCTCCGAATGCCCCAGACAGTATATATGCACGTAGTCTTCCACTGAAAGACTACCTCATGTCCGGCCAGTCGAATATACAACTTCTCCTCTCTGGGAGAGACCAGTGATAAAGTAAATATCTTCTACCTCTATCCTCAAAGGCATTTGATCAATCATAGAAGCATCATCTTCGATACTCCAATAGTGGATTAACATTTCAAGTAAGCAGGTGTTGGCCTTCATATTTGGCATTTTGAAAAATTTCAATAAACTACATCCCCTTAATGCATCTAACGCCTGCTGATCATTCATAACTTCATTATCAATGGAAGTATGCTCCCTCTCTCTCCAAGTGATTGTCATCCCGAAAGCAAAATGATTTCCAACCGTTAGTTTTTTGTGTTTAAATTTCAAACTGCATATACGTGGGTCCCTTTCATACACAGTCGCGTGTAGGGCCCGCGTATACGCTGGTTTATAATATCTAACCTACGTATACGTTGCATTGAAATTTTGAACATAAAATCCTACAGTAAAATCTCAATAAAATTTTCTGAAAAGAATCATAAATTAATGCAAGCTAGAATTGGGGATTACCTGATGATTTTGAGGCAATTTGAACGGTCCAAATCTTTGGGGGGGAAGTTTTCTCTTTTTTCTCCACAGCTTTTGCTCTCAACACAAATGGTACAAATGGTGAGTCAAAATTCATTTTATAAGATTTGAAAATGTCAAATTTTTTCAAAACTTGATTTTTTTTCGTCTCATGAATCTTTTAACTTGTGAGCTTGAATTGTCAGGAATAGGTTGTTTTTCAGGACATTTTGGATGCTTTTTTGGAAATTTCACGTCGGTTCCATGACTGTTGACCCATCATGGTAGGTATCGTTTACTCACTGGCATATAGGTTAGGGAAACCATTTTTTCCATTGCATCTTGCACACTAGCCTCCATTTGTTGATACACTTGCCATAGGGTCGATCCCATCGTGTTATGGTTAGTAAGCCATGTTCACTTGCCATTTTTTTAAATTATGACATGATGGTAGAGCCATCCTTTACATGGGCATTGTAGTTAGCACCTCACTGACATTGGTTGCCCATATTGTTTCATTGAGTAGGCTCGGGAATCCTCTCTAGTCCCGCCATGACTTGTGCGTTGAATACTCATTCCTCTTTGCTTCTTTGCTTTGTTATGGCCTTATACCCTAGAGGCTCCTTTGTGTTGAGTTGTACTACTGCATTACATTTTGACCATTTGCACCTTTTGGCCTTGAGTCGGCTTCACTTGGACTCGTGTTTAAGCCACTTTTCGACCATGTCTTCTGCGAAAATCAAACTTACAATCCCTTAGCTTCTGCAACTTGACACACCCTCAGACCCGTGGAAGGAACATCCCTTTGAGTGTCCTTGACCAGCTTCACCTCCCTGCATTGAGCATAGGAATGTTCCCATCCCAGGAACTAGATCATCTATTTCACTGACACTCGTTCTTTCCACTATACTATAGCATTCTTTTATTCCTCTTCCAACTTAAAGAAAAAGACAAAAAAATTACATATTCCAAAAAGAGCGGGAACAAGAGAACCTTTCCATATATTGTTGGCAGCTAGAGTCAGCCGCGTCGCCCTTGAACAAAGCACTCAAAAGAAAGTCTCTCCTCCATTTCGGTGGGATTTAGTTTGACTTAGGTACGTCGTGGCCTTGTTATTGAGTCAGTTCTCCTCCGATTGGTTATCTCTTCCAATCATATGGAGAGTTTGTTCATGCCTTCTACATAACGAACTTATACAGAGTCATCATATGCTGCCACATGGTCATCATTGAGTCGTGCTTTTATTCAAGGGAAGTAAGCCTAATTCGGCCTCTCTGCGGTGTCTCTTGACCTATTTTTCAGTCGGCCATCCCTGGTTTTCAGTGTCTTGTCTATCATCACATCAGTTATATTGGTCCTTTACTCACGCCGTTTGAGAAGGCCTACATTGACTTCTTGTTGGCAAGTCTTGTCCTTATCGACGGCTACATATTGCTCTAAGGACAGGCCTAGAGCCACACCCTAGCCCTATTTTCATTATTGATAGGTCACCTTGTGCTCAACATTGATCAGTATCATAGGTCTTTGACTGAGTGGTTTCCCTTGTGTTCGACATCAGCTTTCATTATCACACATTGGGATTCATGCAGTGCCTTGGTTTCCATTTGACCCTATTGGCAGTTTCCTCACCTCTGTGTCATCTTTTATTATTGGTTGGTTCAGAGGGTTTCTATCGTGCGCTAGCTACATCTTGTGTACGCTGGAAATGTGCTTCGGTCGAGTTACTACATCTTTTTTCATCTGATTCCTTCCACATTATTGACCTACGGGTTACACTCATGCTAGAATGATGAAGGATGCCTTAATTCCTTCCTTCTAGTCGATCTTTCCCTATCGACTACAACTCATTGCTCTGGGGCAAAGGTCTAGAGTCCACTTGGCAGTACCTTGGGGTTTGCAGTCATCAATGGTAGATCCTTCACTATCGACAGTGGGAAACCATCATTGTCTCTTGATTGATAGATTTTTCCAAGTGTTCGACTTCAGCTCATCTATTCGCACTTGTTAGATTGTACTGGGTACCTTGACTCTCATTATCATTATCGGTGAGTAGTCTCATGTTTCTTAACGGTATACATCAATGATTGGTAATCAAACGATTTCTCACATGGTCGACTTCAGATCATTTATTCCCATTGTGTAAAAATGTACCACGACAGTCGGTGAAGACCTTGGGTTGCAACAGCATTTTTTGGTTCACTTGTCAGTTGCTCCTATTTCTGCTAGTTGACACCATTCCACATTATATGTTGCAATCCTTCACAGTGACATCCTATATGCTGGCATCTGAGTTGCGATGTAATATCATCTTATTCAATCATGTTCATTTGGGACTATATGGGATCAATTTTTGACATTAGTGATCAGCTTCATCTTTCAGCATCATTGGTCATCTTCTTATATGTGATATTCAGACATGTACTTGTTCAATCATGATCATATGATCCATTATGTACTTTCAGTTCCTTATACTTGTATACATAATGGATCCGCTTGTACTTGATATGCAAACATGCTTTACTTTCTCTAAGCATGGGTATGTCCGCCTCAGACAATATTTTCTTTCTGATCTTCTTTTGCTGGCTTGGCAGGCTAAAATGTGGTGAAGTCCTTCTCAATTTTTCACAGGTTTCCTTTCCATATACTTAATACATTTCGGCCATCATGTACCCCTTATGACCTCATATATTAGGGGGCATCTGTTATAGCTCCAAATATCACCCTTGATACTTGTGATGCTTTGTTTATGGCCTAGGGCAACCCCTCCTTCCAGACTTGGTCCAAATATTTTAAAAACATTGTTTTACTCCTTGTACACTACTTTTCCCTGTGTTAAAAGCATGTACACATGGGTCAGTCTATACCCAACCCACGTATATGTGTTAAAACACTTAAAAAAATTAAATTCCCTTAACTATGGGTGGAGATCATGGGTTTTACCTATTGATTACCTATTAGTGCCCGTGGCCCAACTGTTCCCAACTGTTTCCCAACTAAAAAACTAATTTTGGAGAAGTATAAAAAGACTTCAATGGCGAGGCCTTAAGGAAGAGAGAAATGATAGAATTAGTATACTAAGATTATCCCCTAATCAAGTCTGAAGAATCCTTGTGCTTCAAGCACTTCCCCAAGTTTAGGAAACCCTTGTTTCCTTGAGTTTTGATGTTCTCTCATATGCTTGGAGATATCATGGTATTGGTTATGGAAGAAGGTTGTTGAAGGCTGGGACTGGATGGACCTAGAGGATGGTTCTGCTTGGAGCCGGGAGAGGAAGACTCAAGTGAACTCTTTCCATGTTTTGATTATAGTTTTCTACAGTAAAAGAAATATTGTCTTGTTCCTAATATCAACTTTGTTTATGCATCTGATGTTATTGTTATGGTTTATATATGAATGACTATTTCAATGTATAACTAACAATCTACTTATATGATATAAAGTTGATTTCACTATAATGCTTTATTTATATGCTGCTATGTGTACTCGAATTGGCTGATTTGCATGTTCGAAGATCATTAGGAGTTGCAGAGGACTTGAACCCTGGTTAGAACTACCCAAATGAAGGACATTCGAGTATGTTCATCCTCGCATAGTTAGTTTGTTTAAGCATGTTGCCTGAGTGTTATGCTTGTTTCTTGCTATAGATTACTCCTGCTCTGCTAGGGTTCTGACCCAAAGCCCTAGCTGACTTATTCCCTCAACAACAATTGTCCCAGCCAATAGACTCACAAAGGAGTCAAACTTCATATTTATATATGGTTAAGGCCTTCACCACTAGTTCCTTTGAATCGGAACCCAATCACCCCGCCATTATCTCCTATCGGAACTCTATCTGCTCTTATAACCTTCATATGAGACTTAATGAAGCCTTCCATTAAATTACCCTTATTGGAACCTTTATACTCTCACAGGCCTTCGTTTAGGCCTTCATATGCTACATATATATATCCTTCCCTTGTAGCCTTGGTTATATATTTATATTTTTTATATATTTTTAATATATATATTATATATAGATATTGCATAACACCCTTATTGGCTCTAATTCTCTTAAGAACCCATTTATAAAGGAATTATACACAAAACCAACCTCTTCCACCTACTGTACGGCTTTGGCATAGATTCTGAGGCTGTACCTCTATCGCAATCGCCATCGGCTATCGGGTCTTCCATAATCTTACCACATACATGATACATCACCCCTTCTCCAACTCCGATATGACTATCGGGTTGTTAAAACTTATATCAGAACTACTATCGGAACTTCATTTCCAGCAGAATGCATTAACACGAAAACCATGGAATACACAGGGAATTCGAATATAGCGGATCTCAAATTTTATACAATCACCACTATAAATCCCATCAGGTCCGCTTCTTGTCACCTTCCCAACGCCGATTCCCGATCTTGGCCAGCACCGACACCCAATCACCAAAAAGCCCAACACCGATCGCCGATATATTGCTATCAGCGATATTGCAATATTCTTAACCTGCTGGCCCTTAGCACCTCTGATCACTGATATGTGATTTAATTGTGACCGTTGATCTGGCCACAATCCAATGGTCCACGATTAATCGTTATTCACTCTTCTCTGCCTTCCAAGGCTCATTCCGATAACTTAAAAAGGCTTCTGCCTCTGCTATTTAATCTCAGTCGTTGATCTTTGAAGATCCAACGGCTACTAAGCATTAACCTTTACTTCTCACTCGCCTCTCTTACTTTGGTTTTTCCGTGTTTTCAATGGTTTTTGCGGCTCCTTTGGGTTCTTCAGAGGTTCTTCCTCCTTCGCTATTTCACTGCAACTCTTCCTTCTTAGCTTCTCTTTGTGTGCACCTTTACTTCAAAGCAACTCTTGATCTCTTAAGAGGATCAATATGATTCCTTCGAATCGATCTTCTTCCCTGTGCAGTCCTTCAAAACGCTGTTGTCTGTTTCCACTACTCACCTCCCTCAAAGTTTACCTTTATCTCTTCACTTGGATTAAGAATCCATTGTGATTCCTATGAATCACCCTGTCCCTGTGTGTGCTTCAAATTTTGCCTGCAACTTGGAGAGCCTACGAATTCATAGTAAATCATTCATGAAATACTTCCATACATACTAAAATAGATAGGGTAAACCTCTATATATATATTAATGTAAAAACAGGATTACATTTGAGACTCCTCGGTCTCATGCACATACACAAGCCTAATTTCTACTATTCGTGGCCTCTTCTTCTGCCCGTAGGCTTACATATGCTTATATGGAAACTTGGATTGGGTTACTGATCCCATCCTTTCCTTAAATCACTTAAATAAATCCCTAAAGCTTGCTACATGCATACATACGTGGCATACTTTATCCACTCCATCTTTTCCCTCTATTTTAAACCATAAAAGTTTCCCTATCAGCTCAATGGTCCATATCTACTCTAATTTGTTGGCATTATGACACAGGTTTGACTTATGGCACAGGTGTTGTCCTTGATGGCAACTCAGTCAAATGACAGAGCTCAGTTCAGGCACTTAAAATAGTAGAAAATAAGAGATCCGCAGTTTCCTGGTCACTAAGATGCGGACATCAACAGGTTCCGTAGGTGAACCATTCAGAAGGTGCGGACAAGTTCGCAGGGGTTCCGAACAAAAAGTGCGGACCTAAAGTTCACGAAATTTCATGCAGAGAAATATGTGCGCACGTGGAAAACTTATGTTTGGCTCATGGTATTTAGTCCAACAGTATTGTTCCTATGGTTTTGGTTCATGGTATTGCATCCAAAAGAGTTGAACCCAAGTATTGGGTCCTTGGTTTTGTTGCTCAATGGTTTTGGTTCATGGTTTGAGTAAGGCGTAGTCTATAAAAAGGAAAGGAGATCTCTTGGCCCGGTATAGTGGGTGTTGAATATCTTGAGACAGCAAGATCTAAAATTCTGATGATCAATTGGTGAGTCATAACTGGACCTGAATCAGAGAGAACCCTGAGCATTGCAAGTCAGATCTACTGGTGGGTCGAGATTATTTTGGCGTATGATCAGATCTGTAAATCTGTTAGTCTGGGGTATAAGAGAAGACTGATAAATTGTCTATACCCGGAGGTGCGCAGTACAGAGACGGTTGTAGGTGCGGAGGTGCGCAGTGCAGAGATGGTTGCAGGTGCGGAGGTGCGCAATGCACAGACAGAGAAAGTGTGTAGCGCCACAAAGAACGCAGGTACGGAAGTGCGCAGGTCACAAACGCCTGCAGGTGCAGAGGTGCACGGTTCTCAAACAGTGCAGGTGCGGAACTGCGCATGCTCGACACAGCAGAAGTGCGGATATCTGCAGGGTACTCTTGGTGAAGTTGCGGACTTTTCTTGAACTATATTTTAGTTGCTTTTGTGTTTATACTTGCAGTGTTCTGGGTTTAAAATTGGAGTCTGGTATTATCTTCTGGTTAAAGCTTTCTGAGAATTTATTGGTTGGTTAGCTATATACTTGATGATTATTTGATGTTCATGGATCTAGTCTGAAAATATATGAAACATGGTCCTTGGAATAAAAGAGAAGGTTGTAGCTTTCTGCAGGTAGTAGCCTGCGTACTAGTATCCCAACTAGTACAAGAGCTAAGGGGGTTGTAGCTCGCTTCCAGGAGAAGCTGGTGAACGAGACAGGGTTGTAGCTCTCTGAAGGTAGCAACCTGCGTACTGGTAAAGGACTGCACCAGTACAAAATCATTGTAAAAAGAAGTTTCTAATTGAAAGAAGATAGAGACATATTGCAGCAGGTGGTTTTCACCCACATTGGGTTTCCACCTTATATCTGGTGTTCTTTGGTGTGACTGTCTATGTTTCTTGTTCCTATTCATTATTATATGGTTATGACATACAGATTAATGGTTAACATCTAAAGAATAATTTAAATTAAAAACTGGAAGGTATATGCAAGTTTCATTAGTCAAATCTGCAAGTGTTTATAGAAAAGATTAGATAATACTGATTCACCCCCCCTCTCAGTATAATTTCCAACATAATTAACTCCTAAAAGCTCTCTCTTGCTCCTAGAGAATTAACTTTGACTTCTACCACTCATGTTCTCATTTATTTATTTTGAGAGCATTTACATATTCTCCCATTATCTAATTAAATCACACTTAAAAGCCTAAATATTGCATTAACTTGATACTTAGGAAAACTATTCCCTAAAATGCATGACCCCCTATGTCTACTATTTACAATGATTTTCCTTGAGCTGAATGTTCCTACATCAGATTCCCAAAGTAGAAAATATTCATGATCTCCTAATCATGTTTCTTCTGCTCTTGGTCTTCCTGGATCCCACACTTCGTTCTGTAACTGTCCAAATGCTTTATTCCTTTGTCGCCGCTACACTTCTGCTGTATTTTGCTCCATTTTCTTCTTCCTGTCAATCAGGTTCAACTTTTGATTGATCTTGCTTACTGTTGTTACCATTTTCCTCCATTTGAATTGCTTCATCATCTACCGCCATATTTTTTCAATTTCTATGTCCAACATATCTTTGGGCTAGTCCATCTTCCGCTTCTTACTTTTGTCTTCTTCTCTTTGTTTCAAGTTACTGTTGTTGTCTTCTATGCTAACTTTTCTTTTACTTGCTTCATTATTTGGTTTACTTGTTGCCATTTTCGCTGCCTCCCTATCATCCTTACCCTCTTTCATGATTGAATCACGATTGTTCAACATTTTCTCCAGCAATTTAACATCTTTGTTCCATGGATTGAATTCTTCCATGAAGTCTTCTTCTTTCATCTTTACTTGGCTGCTCACCAGTGCCAAATCTCCTCCAGCAATTGCAACAAATACTGCATTCACAAAACACTTGTTAAAATTAAAAATATAAGGTTGTTGTGCCTTATCTCCCTTTGGCAACAAGTCAGTTTGCTATTGTGTTTCTTTCCTTTCTATCAGCACATCAGTATGTTGATTCGAATTCTCAAAAGAATTCTTGAGACTGTCCATTAGTCTCTTTTCCACACCATTTGTCCTAATAATGTTTTCCTGTTCTTGTCCACCATAATGAACTCTTTCTTTTGCAGTGTCAATCTACTAAACTTCCATATCCATCTCCTTTTCCTTATGATTGTCATTCATGACAATGTTTTTGTCTTTTTTTTCAGCAGTTTCTCTTGAACATCTATACTCTATTTTTCCAACTCCCTTCTCTGAAAATCTAATTTTCTATATAACTCAACAACTTCAATTAGAGTAGATTTTCGAAATTTTACACAATTCTCCATACCTTCCTTTGTTATGGATAGATCATCATATGCCCTTTCTACTTCTGCTAAGTCTTTCTCATAGAATTCTTCTTCTTTAACATCTTTCAGTAGATGTTCTTCTTCCCTACTACCTGTCTCAAAAGTTTCCATGGTTATCTCCATTGTGCCTATCATCATAGTGAATTGATGATCCTTTACTATGTTTTCAACTAACATAGTATCTTCCTCAAGTTTGCTTTCAATCCCTTGTTGTTTATCTTCTTTGAAGATATCCTCAAATGGCTGCTTTTCTCCTACAATATCTGCCATCATACACAAATTGTTAGTTTAAAAAATATAAGACCCTATGGTCTCACTTGATGGTTCAACCATCATATCTCCTTGTTGTTCTAAATCATTCATATGATTCAGAAATTTTGTGATTGTCTCCTCTTCAATCTCCTCAAGCCCTTCACTTGGTTGCTTGACATCTTCCACCAGATGTATATGAGATCTATCTATCTCATCTTCTTCCATAACATAATTTTGATTTTGCTGATATTTTTCCTTCATGACAATATCAACCAATTGTCCTACAACTGCAAACATACACAAATTGTCATAATTAAAATCATCACACCTTTTGGTCTCACTTGAAGTTTCAGTCTTCAAGTCTTCATCTTCACTTTCTCCTAGAAATTCTCCTTGTTCTGGTTCACAATTGATTCTTCCATTTCTAACTCAACTTCCTTGAGTTTTCCCTTAAACCACTTCACTTTCTTTTGTTGCAGCCTTCTCTGCATCTCATGATTCTACTAGCTTCTTCCTCAAGACCCAACCTAGTCTCTAGCTTTCCTCAAGCATTCTCCTTAATGCATTGAGTTGTTCTTTTAATTCAAAAACCTCTTTGTCAATTTCCTCTTGACTCATCTTCTTGCCATTTTCCTTGGCATCCTTCTTCTCATATCTTCTATTGTGGCTTCTCTCTGAACCTCTGCTATGACTATCAGTAGTCATCTTCTTCTCTTCTTTCTTCATGAGCTCTTTTGCAACAAGCCTCTGCAACAACTAGTCCTCCTGGCTACAATCTTACCTCACTAAGATCTCCTCACTCAGTCTTTTGGTAAGCACGGGTCCTCTATCTGGAACCTCTTCTTGAGCAACACCTTTTCTCCTTCTAGGCTTTTGCAATCTCTCACTTTCTCTTGAGAACACTTCAGTTGTGTCCTCTCTGTCCAATCTCTTGTTGAATTCTTCAGGTTCACTGCCACTTCTCCTTTAGAGTACTCTCCTTACTCTGTCTTTAACAACTCACCTGTTCTTCTCACAGCCTCTCTTGCTATCACTTGTGCATTAGTATAAAAAACACACATTTCTAATTTAAAACATAACACATCACCTCACTTCCAAGATCTCAGCACGATCTTGTTTCACCATTCCAGCTGTCCTTTAAATGGACTATCCTTTGTTTTGTCTCCAAGTCCTCTTTCCTTTAGAACTTGTATTAAGCAATCTTGCTTTCTCTTTCCTTCAAGGAATACTCTGTTCCTACTTACTCCACGCCTCTGCTAGAATGCTACAATCTCCCACTGTAGTCTTTATCATTCAACACATTACCTTTTCCTGTGTGCAAATTCATTTCGCATAAATCTTCCCTGCTTTATTTCTGCTCTGATAGTAATTCTGCTTTGACCTCAACTTGGCTCTGATACCACTAATGGTGCAGGGCTACACCCACACCCATACCCACAAATTTCATAAGAATGCCTAACACAACTTTCCCAGGCAATAGACTCACAAAGGAGTCAAACTTCATATTTATATATGGTTAAGGCCTTCACCACTAGTTCCTTTGAATCAGAACCCAATCACCCCGCCATTATCTCCTATCAGAACTCTATTTTCTCTTATAACCTTCATATGAGACTTAACGAAGCCTTCCATTAAATTACCCTTATCGGAACCTTTAAACTCTCACAGGTCTTTGTTTAATCCTTCATATGTCGCATATATGTATCCTTCCCTGTTGGCATTATGATGCATGTGTTGTACTTGATGGCAACCCTCTCATAGAATATCATCTCACTTGTATACATTTAGATGAATCTACAGAAGAAATATCAGATGTGACAGAGTGCATGGATTACCGAACAGCAAAAAGGGATCAGATGACAGTTCACAAGTAAGCTTTGCTATCAAGTCCAAAGGGGAAGATTGTTGGCATTATGGCTAAAGTGTTGTCCTTGATGGCAACCCATTCAGGTGATAGATCACAGTACCTCAAGTCAGCAATAGAGATTGATGATCAGCTATCAAATATTGAAGAAAATAAGAGGT
>APFE030420123.1:150224-175892 GCA_000404065.3 Pinus taeda | reverse complement strand
AAAATCCTTACTGCAGAAAATTTGCAAAAGCGAGGCATCAGTGGCCCTTCTTGCTGCCCCAATTGTCAAGATGTCGAAGAATCCATTCAACATCTCTTCATTGTCTGTCCCTTTGCTATCACCTGTTGGAGGAATTTATCCTACACCGACCATATTCCTTGGAATAATCACGACTCCATAGGAGAAGTTCTACATCAATGGAAAAAGAATTATCCATGGCAGCAAAAGAAGAATAACATAGTTAAAAGGGTCTGGAATACCCTTCCTTACACTATGTTGTGGAACATTTGGCTGGCTAGAAACCACAAAGTATTCAAGGACAAGGAATTGACCACAAGAAATATCTGCAACAAGGTAAGGAGCCTCGCTCTAGAAACCATCTTAGTCAAAAACCAAAGAAACATTGATATTACTGATCTCAGCGTTAAAGAGCAGAATTTCATTGGTTATTTGCTGAATAAGAACAATAGTAACCAGAATGGCAATGCCACTAGCAACAGGCATAACAATGTAAACTATAAATGGAAAATTAGAATAAATGAAGAAGAGTTTTCAATATGGCTCAAAAATTGCAACAGCTATTATCTCTTTTTTGATGGTGCTTCAAAATCAAATCCCGAAATTGCAGGAACAGGAGGAGTCATTTTCAACGCCAGTGGGGATCGCATAGTCTCTTATGAATGGGGACTTGGGCCTATATCCAACAATAGGGCCAAAGCTTTGGCCCTTTATCAGGGACTCATCCAACTCAGTAAACTTGGTATAGGTACAGCTCTGATATTCAGAGACTCAGCAGTAGTCATCGGCCTAATGGCTCAGAAAAGGAAATCACCCAACGTTCTCCTCCAACAGATCATCAGTCGATGTCAAATATTGGGCCAATCAATGATAGACTTTCGTTTCCACCACATTCTTCGCACCCTTAACAAGGACGCTAACCTCCATGCCAATAGAGATTTCACCAAGCTATTGGGTAGCCTTCTTTGCAACGCAGTGGAAACTCAACACTATTTACCATGACAAAAAATAATTTTTGTTTCAATCATATTTGTAGAAAATCTGAGAATTCTGACATTTGGAAATTGTCAAAGATTCATCTGATCCGCTTCAAGGGCAAAATCTGCCTTGGGATCCAGCATCTCCTAGAAAATCTCAGAAACATGCTTGCAATCATGTGTTTCGCAGGTTTACTTCCAATCGCCCTTCCCTTCCTGCTTCCGCCGTCTCTCATCCATGATCTCCCTCGCCTCTCCTCTGTTCTTCCCTCCCTTCCCTTCTCAGGCCCTCCGTGTTCCTTCCCCTTCTTATATGCCTCCCCTTCCTTCTACTCCCGCACCCTGTTTTCTTCCCTTCCTGTCGTTCTAAGTCCCTGATCTGATCTCCCCTCCCTGCATTTTACCTCGTTTCTAATTTTTGCTAAAGTCTCCCAGCTGCCTCTCGAACTTCTGGTTTCTACTCAGTGCATCATGTCTTCTTTTATTCCCACAGTTCGCCTCCAAGCGCAACGATTCTCGTCCGCTCTATGGTCTTCTCAACGATCTCAGTATCTTCCTCTAATTGCAACAATGGCAAGGAGTGAGGATTGTCTTCACTGCGCTGACCTCCAGGCCGAGCTGGAGCAAATACATGTCCACCAGAGGATCTTGGATGCCAAGATTGACAATCAAAATCGCCTCATCAATGGAAAATATGAAGCTGACATTAACTTGTTTCTCCACAGAATTTCTTCACTACAAGAACAGTTCAATCAGCTCTCCAATAGATGCAGTCACGCCAAGGAATCCATTGAAATTCTGAAATATATGATGGAAAAGAGAAATGCAGTTCCCACAAGTTCATCAAGCATCAAGCAAGCCAGTGTTGAGGACAAGCCTGAAGAATCTACAACTCAACAAATCAGCCACATCAACATAGATTGATTATGTTTTGTAAATGTTGCTTTCTGTTATTCTAGTTTGTTAGGATTTACTTCTGTTTAGTTTTTTTCAAAAGGCCAAAAGGCGGGATCAAAGAGGAATTTTGCCCAACTTGTAAATCCTCCTCTCTTTGCTCTTCATGGCATAACATTATGTACCATATGAGCTTAGCCTCCTTACTTTTTTCTGAAATATAATCCAACAATCGACTATGTTAAAAATAAATAAATAATTTATGGGATAAATTAATTTGTTAAATGTTAAGGTTACTTATATCATGGTTTTTGTCACCACTCTCTATCATTGTATACATTTTTCCATTGATGACCCACTTTTCCTTTGGATAATAAGTTTCCATTTAATTGTATGGACTTGTTAGCTATCTTGATTGGACTTTAGCCTAGAGGATTAGCTCAAGTGTTCATGAGCCAAATATGAGATCTCTTCCCTAAAGTTGGGGAGGTTATGGATTCTATTCTCTTGATTCTGAGGTTAGTTTTCATAATTAAAGTTGATGATTTACCTCATTTACCATTTATGGATCATGAGGAATTAGTTGGAAAGTTTTTTGCAAGGTATTTTTGTTGAAAAAGAATCTTAATTGAACTTTAGCAATTGTTTTATGAGGATATTCATAAATATATTCTTGCACTTTGAAGTATCTTGATTGAACTTTAGCAATAAGCTCATGGGGATATCCATAAATATATTCATGTACTTTTTTGAAATGTGGTTGTGCGTTTTTTCAATGTGGGGGTTTTAATATAAAACTTTATTAGCCTGAAACTACTAAAAACAAAAATCAATAGTCTTCTTTTTTTTTCTCCCTTTTATAATGATATCTAGTGTAAAAAATGTAGCATTGTTGTGGACCATTTTTTTAGATAAGGTTAAACATTCCATATTTTTAAATTTTTCCATTTTACCATCACAAAACTCTTCTTAAAAAATTATTGTTAAAAAATTACTTTTAAATTTGAGGAAATTGTAAAAATAGATTCAAAACTCTTAAATACAGCTAATATAATTAAATTGTACAATACAGTGGATTCAACACTCTTAAAAACACCTTATATAATTAAATTGTACAATACAGCATTTAATATGTGCAATTCCATTAATCCAAATATTATTGTCGTATTTCGCATTAAAAATATTTTCCATTTAATTTATTTTAACATGGAAAATGAACTATTCATAACTGTTTAAAAACTATTTATTTAAAATATTTTACACAACTTTTATTATAAAAATAAAATATATAATTTTAAATATTTATTATAAACTTATTTCTAATTAAAATTCAATTTTAAATCTATTAAACTTGTAAATTGTCATAATGAGAAATAAGATTTTAGTAAGACTTGGATCCAATTAATGTGTAGAAATATGTAATTTTAGTTCTTTATTGCTTTTACTTTAATTTAGTTATTTACTGTTTTTTATAAAAGAGGCAGGTACTAAGCAGCAACGATGCATACTACACTTGTTATTTTTCCACTTTTATTATATAGTCATCTAGGTGTTGTAATGGATGCGTATATATATTGATCTCTTCCACCTACTAAGAAAGATCGATCAGATAGCAAGCAAGCAAGAATGACGTAATGTTGGAAAGTGAGTTGTGTTTTATGTTGGTAGTTTAAATGGTTCGGAGTACAATTTGTTTTCTTATTTATCTAGTTTTAATTCTAAAGGACGTGTTTGGCTTGTTGTGATAAGGCTTGAAGATTAGGCGCCTCCACCCATGTGAGGTTTCAACTCTTGCTACCTCATAAGTTATTGGTATATCTGACTTGTGAGCTCTTGAATATACTCTTGGTATTAGTGGCAGTCACAAGAATTGATCATGCACCTCATATTGATTACTCTAACGTGTTATCGATTCACCATGGATAAAAGAAAAAATGCATTGGGAAGCAAATTGTGGTCATAAAACCTTCCTCCAATGTCATGGACCTTTTTTTTTTCACAATGGAGAACGTAGTTTATTAAAAGATAATTCAAATAGCATCAAGATAAATCTCATAGAGTACAAATTATTTGTTACGACTAAATGATTTACACTTGGGTTTATTTGTTTCTATGACTTTCACTTGGATTTATTCGTTACCATTCTAATGGTTTTCGCCCTAAGAATCTCACATGGGAAATGGTGTCATGAGGTGACTTCTTAGTTTTTTTCTTTGCATATTTTCCAGTCATGTTTGCCTAACATTTTGTCAAAAATTAGGAAAATTGTAGTTTTAAGTTGTTGAGTATGCATAATTTGAGTGTCCTAAGGGTTTACCAGGTAGCTAAATCATTTTTTGTATTCTAAAATGTAATTTAAATAACATAACCTTATCTCACCAAGAATCATATCATCGGAATTTGATGAAAAGACAAAAAAATCACCTCGTTAGACCATGCCTCTCACACTGAGGCCCTATGGTGTCCCCCTAGGAAAGAGACTTAGTGAATGAACCACCTAGCTTGGAGAGTACATGGGTCATTAGAAAAGGTAATAAAGTTTTGGTCCTATCAAGTCCTAAGAGTATATTCTCTTAGTTAGAATATTAGGAGCTACGGCTTGAATTCCAAAGTTTATTTATTTAGATCCTCCTTCCAATGCCTAAGATGAACTTGTGCTAGTTTCTGTGAAGTTGTTTGCAGTCGAAATTAATAAAAAACCCATCCTTAGGGCTTAAAGAAACAACATATAGTTTATGTATATAAGTATTTAGGGAGGAACCTTGAGTTACTGATGGTTCAAAGGATTTGATTGGTATAAAATAATCGGTGGGAAGATCAAAGACAAAGGGAGGGCCACAATTTAAAAGGGATTATTAAGAAGAGAAAAAAATGGAAAGTGTTAAGAAAAGAGATGACATAATTCAAATGGTAATTGGAAAATACCTTCAATGGATCAAATAATCCAATGAAGTAATTGGATTTGTTAAGCAGATTTCCAGAGAGATCCATGAAGGAAGAAAAATTTAAGAGAATGGATAGAAAAGATGTGGGAAAAATCCCTAAGAAATATACCCACATTTCATATTCCATCACAAGGGTGGATGGCTTGCAACTTTAAGAATGTCTAAGATGTTAAAAGAACAAGTGATACTAGGATATTTCTTTTTTAACCCTCAAACCATGGACACATTGCTCTAACCCTAGAGTGAAAAAGTCTATATTTTACCCCATATGGGATAAGTCGCTTGTGTTACCATTAGGGTTTAGGAGTGAAGCCATTTACAAAAAAAATAGGAAGCAATCCAGGGGTATCTCTAGGTTTTAAAATGAATTTGTGCAAGTTGATAATAACATTTGTGGTGAAAACATTGAAATCGATTTAGTGATACGTCTTCTAAACTACATAGAATTGGAGGTGGGTAAGCATATTCTTTTCTCAAATATTGGATTATGGGGACACCTCAATTCATTGAAATTTCTATCATCAATATGGATATATAAAAATGAATTCTTTTTTTTGAAAAACCTAAAGGTAATTTGGAAAAAAATGTTATTGACATCAGGGAGGATAGGTAACCTTAATTTAAATCCAAATGGCTTTGGTATTGTTTGTGGTGCAAAATGTTTGGCCCCAACTATCATTGGTGATGTTGTCATGAAATTGTTGTAACAATTCAAGCCCCCACCTAGTAGAAGATTCATTCCTTTAAATACCATGTCAAACTCAAAGGTCATACTAGTGGAAGTGTTAAAACACAAGAAGGAGAATAAGCATATGTATTCAAGGGCCTCACCTCTACGTCAAGGTTTGAATGTTGTACCATATCCCCCTATGGTCTCTCTTTATCCCATTAATTTAAGTTGTATTTAAGATGTAGTGGGATATGCTTGGGCGAATTAGTCATTGGGGTTAAAAATGGGAATCCAATAAGGGTCCCCAATACCCTGGTGTACTAGTTACAAAACCTAAAAGAGTTAAAGAACTAGGTAAGGAGCCCTGCAAACTTGAAAAGGATTTACCAACCCTAATCTCAATAGATATTCCCAAGAGGAATAATGGGAAAATATATAATAATGGAGGATAAGTTGGAGGAAATCATGAAGACAATATCTAGAACAAAGGGCAATGAGTAAAATGCCTAGGTTCTTATGGAAATGTATCATTGACCACCTCTTTACTCTTTTGGATCTCTTATTGACTTTTTAAAGGATTTTTTAGATTTGAAGGAAGCATAAACTCTATAAATATCCCAACAATTTAAGGTTATCTCCAAGCCCAAATTGACCTTAATAAATCAACTAAGATCTACAAAATCCTTGGTATAATATCTTTGCATAAATGAGGTGGAAGGAGGAATCAACATAGTTGAGGGTTGTCTATGATTAACACCCCTAGACAAAAGTCCAAGTTGAAATTAACATAAAATAAAAGGTATTAAAAATAATTTGATTATGGGGGGCCTTAGAGTGGGGGAGGCCCTAGGAAAGGGCAAGTAATGCTAGTCCTTATAACACCCCCTGGTATACCCACCCAATTTTTGTAATGTACAATGTACTCTGATTATAAATGATTATAAAATTATTTGAATGGTCTGACAAGTGGGAATATATATCCATGATTAGAGGGGGGAAAGGAAGAAGAACCTGAGTGGTGTTAGTTGGCACCACTGCTTAATCAAATGTGCAGCTAGCAAGAATGATCATGAATAATTTTCCATGGGTAACATGAAGAGACACATAAGAAGAATGATAAAAATGCATTTGAACAAAAAATAAGCTCTCTTTGGAGATGAAAGAAATGGCATGAAGGACAAAATTGGATTTTTTTGGGCTGATAAACCACCTGCAACAAAAATTCACATGCTCTTAGTGTTGAGCATGATTTCTAGCTAAGTTTGCTTAAATAATCCCCTTGGATTGTGGATATTGATCGAGGGTGATTGTTACAAGATATAAAAGATGCAACTAGTCTATGGTTTGGTGGAAAATCGAAGTCCCACCTTCAGTTGCAGCAATTGCTAGATCTCAATTAAGTGTTATTAATTCCGAGCCTAAAATCATGCGTCAAATAGGTCATGTTGGAATTTTTACTTTAACTTTTCTTCTATGAGGTTCCAAAAGTTGAAATATGAACCATAGTGAGGGGAATGCCCAATAATAATTTGGCTCAGGTTTTAGAACTTGGAATGCTATAATTTAGGAGACATTCCCTGAATAATTTCCTATATTAGTTTGCATGCAAAGTGTTTGAAGAAATGCTTAAATGGTTAAATGATTCATTGCATACGGTTTGTTTGATGATATTCCCCAATGAAAATGTTGTTTTATGGATGGGGATAGTATTGTTGTATGATAATATTGTTGTAGATGATATATGCCTATTTTCATGCAAAGAATTTTCTATATTAGTTTTCATACTAAGTCTTTCAAGAAATGCTTAAATTGTTGAATGATTCATTGTGTATAAATTGTTTTATGAAATGCCCCAATGAAAATGTATTTTTTGTGGATAGGGATAGTATTGTTGTAGCTGAGATATGCCTATTTCCATGCAAAGAATTTTCTATATTAGTTTGCGTGCAAAGTTTTTGAATAAGTGTTTAAATGGTTTAATGATTCTTTGCATAAAAATTGTTTGATTAAATGCCCCAATGAAAATGTTGTTTTATGGATGAGGATAGTATTGTTGTAACATAGAATTGTTGTAGCTAAGATATGCATGTTTGCATGCAAATAATTTGCTATATTAGTTTGCATGCAAAGTTTTTGAAGAAATAGTCAAATGGTTTAATGATTCATTGCATACAAATTGTTTGATGAAATTCCCCATTGAATTTTTTTTTTTGTCGATGGGGATAGTATTGTTGTAGTTGATATATGCCTATTTGCATGCAAATAATTTGAATAAATGTGTTAAAGGTATTTTATTACAATTTGCATACAAATTGTTTGATAAAATACCACAAATACAAATATCAAAAGTTGCATGATTGAGTGGTATGTTTCAATTAGTATGATACAAGTGGAATTAGAGCAATGTTTCTTGTTTGAGTTCATAAAAAATGTTTGACAAAATGTATACAAGAAAAATACTACTCAATTGGTTGTATACAATGTACTTGAAGAAATTTTTACAAGTAAAGTGTTTGAAAAAATGTATGAAATATGAAAAATAGGTTTTTTCAAGTGTGATCAGGATAAATTTAATAAGGGTATGTGACAAAGTGGTATCAGGGATTATTGTCAAGCTAGTAAAAGGAAAAAAGAAAAATTTGGGTACCCTGTAACCTCTGCAAGTTATTGAGGGAACTAGGTATGTTACAAAGTGGTACCAGAGCTTCCAAGTTTAACACTTGGACCAAATGGGCTCTATGACAGATGAAATGAAGAGAAAGGTTCTACACTAGACCTTTGGAGGATAAAATTTGGAAATTTGTGTTATTTAAAGAATGATTGTTTATTGTTTGTAAGTGATTGTTTAATTTGATTAGTGATTACTTAATACATGCATATGTTAGGTGAAGATATTTTGTTGTATATTCGAATACACTGATGTTACTTAAATATTGATTTGAGTTGACGCATCAAGATAAACATGCATAATGTTGACTAAATTCCCTAGATAAGCCAAATAAGATTGTAAAAGTTCACGACTAAATGATGTAGTCAAAATTATGAGGAATATCTTAAATTATCTCTTGTTGCATTATACTTTTCATTGATTTTTTATCAGTTGCCACAAGTTGGTGAATAATAGTATAGGCATAATAAAATGCAAGAGATAAAATAGTTTAGAGAGGCACACCTATCAAATATATATTAAATAATGATATGCCAAGATGCACGAAGGTTTGATAGGTGCATACAAGAATGGATTTCCATGCATAATGACTCTTAGTATTTTGTCATAACATGATTCAGATGATTAATAACGGTTAACGATAAACATGTAACCAAATGATATAATCTGGATCACAATATAATCTAGTCAATTTTGAGAGAGACGATAGAATATGCATTATGATCTCTATCTCCATATTCTTGCAACTGATGTTCTAGTTGATCTAACAACTTTCTTAGATATTTTAGTTCTTCTAATTCACTTATGAGTTATGTTTCATAGTATACTTATGCTTCAATTTCTTCTTCAACTATAAACAATATCTCTCATGTTTCATTATCAAGCATGCTTTCATATTCATTGTCTTCTTTAGAGTACCAGCTTCTTTTTTTGGCATTTCATTCTCTTTTATAATCATTAGATTTGAATTTCACTTCATCATCATAATCATTTGCATAAATACATTCAGAAGCATATTATCATATTCTTCCATAATCAAAACATATAAATGAAAGCTTAACTTTGAACTTCCTAGTTCCCTTCTTTAGATTTCTGACAAATTTGGCTTCTTCTTCATCTAATTCATGACTGGAGTCTTCGTGAGTCCCTTGCTTGTGTCCTTGCTATACTTCTTTGAATGTGAATTTTGTAGTTCATGTCTTGTCCTTTTCTATCCTTAGTTCATATGTTGTAGAGTTACATGAAGGATATCCATGCGTAAATTTTACATGTTAGATATCTCTTCAAGGATTGATACTTTGGGATTAAACATTAAAGGAAATGATCTCAATATTTTTCAAACAAAATCAGCTTCCTTGACTTCTTCAATGAGACCTATGATACAGTTGACAATATTATCTACTCGAAGGAAATATGAAGCAATATTTTCATCTTCTTCCATTTTCAAACTTTCAAACTTACGTATGTAAGTATGTAGCTTGGTTTCCCTTAATTTTTCATCCAACCTTTGAGTTTGTTCCATAGTTCTTTGGCTTATTTGTAATGCATTACTTTTACAAACTTAGTATCTGATAACCCACCTAAGGTGGTTGTTATCACCTCAATTGACCTCACACTGAAGGGAGGCAATTCTAGGGTAACCACAAACCACGCTTAACCTAGTAGCTAGCCCTACTAGGTCGGGAGATGGCTCTCTCATTATGGATTTTAGTCAAGATGAATGGATCAGGAACAAGATTTTATGCTAAGTATAGTAGCTCAAGGTTTTTTATTGAAGTTGTTGGTGTTTTTGCTAGATCAGGAGGAGCTGGGCAATTTGGGTTTGGGAAACTAAGTCAAAATTGCAGGGGATTCTATGGGGAAAGGTAGGTATGAGCTTCAGCACCTTAGGCTTGATGGGGTGAAATGCTAGACTGGTGAGGAGCTAAGAAGGGCATGATCAGGTCATGAATCCTTCCTAAACAGTAGAAAAGACATGAAATACTGGTGTTTTCCCATGGCAGAGCATTAAAACCTAATGTATTCCACCTATCTGACTTGAAAACAACTAAACAGAAGCAATTATATGTAAGAGGCATACATAAATAACATAAGAACATAATAACAGAAGAAGAAACACATGCTAAAGGCCATACCACAAGGATCCCATAAAAATAGCTGCAACTTTATTAGTTTCCTGCCAAAACTGCTACAAAGTGATATGTGTTCAGTACATGAGCATCTAGCTCAATCCAACCTCACCAAATGACAAAGAAAACACATAATATAGACATATAATCTACTCATCCTGACCTTCAGGGGTCAAACCCATGAGAAGAAGGGTTGTTTCAACCATTTCCCAACAAAGAACCGAAATATAGGTAGTTAAACAACTTGCCTCTAAATGAGGGGAAACTTATTCATTTGCATCAAAACCACCTCTAACTAATGAATCTACCCTCTAACACTATTTTATCATTACATTTACATGCCATGTTATCAATTACATCAATGAAATCATCCATGAGGAGAGATAAATCAAATTCACAGTCAAAACAGGCGAATTTTAGTTCCCTGAGCAAAATAGCCCTAAGCGCAGCGCCACCTTCCACCTAATTTTGGAGGCTTTCCCCTTATCCAAATTGAGCCCATGATAGCTCATTGGAAAGTTCTTCAAGTCTAGTTTCTGAAACACCTGTAAGTTTTTAATATGGAGGTTATTTCCCCCCTCAAAACTTGAATCTCCCAAAAGTGCTTCTGTGTGTCCAAAAAGAGGCAGAAAAGTCATTTTTTGGTAGTTTTTGGACCTTTTGGTGAACCAAATCTGCTCCAAAACTTCTGAAAATTTCTAGGGTGCATGTCCTCATCATTCTGAATCCAAAAATGTCAAAATTTCTCCAATGGATGCCCCAGGAAAAAGTGTAGCACCATTGGCGCTGCACTTCTGGACAAAGTTTTTGTGTTGTGAATTTCAAAATTTCCAAAATACAAAAACTTCTCAAAATTTGCCCAAATTTGGCATGTAGCACCACCATCAAGTGCTTTGGTTGGCCAAAGAGGCTTCAACCAACATTTTGAGTCTATCTTGCTCTTTCTTGCCCTCTAAATCTTTCCTTAGCCTAGCCTTTAATTTTCTAAGCTTGATGTTACAAATTTTGTTGCAGTTCATGTAATGGTATGCCATGTGTCAGAGAATTTTCTTATCCCTATTGCCCTTCTCAATGAGTCCTTCAAGATGAATGTTGAATCTCTCAAGCCAAGTTTCCCTATCATTTTCAATCTCCTGCTCAATAGGAGTCAATGTGACATGAGCCTCTTTGGCAATTTGTCTATTTGCTTTGATCATTTCCAACTCCATAAGGACTTGTTTGTCACTCAACTGTTTTTTTTCCTATTCCAAGTATTTGATGATGAACTTGGCTCTCTCTACATTGTCTACCAAAGCCTGTATTTGAGCTTTCTTTTCTTGTATGATAATGTCTTTGGTGGTTTCTTCATCCTGAGCCTCCAAATCAATGATGTTAACTCCATGATGAGTATAGCGCTATTGCGGCTCCTCATGCTCAATCAAGTCAAAATCTCTTTCCTCCTCATCACCAAGGTTCTCTTCTTGAACTTCTTCCTTGCCTTTGCTCAGTTGTTCAACCTGTACCTGTTTTGTTGATGTAGAAGGCAAAGCCCCTTCCACACCTTGTGGAGATAACACTTTCCTATGGACTGATGAAGAAGGCAAGGTCCCTTCCACATCCCATGGAGCAAACACTTGCCTGGAAGCTACAAAAAGTCTCCTTGTGCCTCTCTGATATATCAAGTACACTGGCACCTTAGCAGTTTTTGTTTCCTTGACCTCTTCCCTTGTTTCCCCATGGCTCTTTTTCTTGATGCACTGGTGAAGGGATCTATGGACCTCTGAACATCTCATGAGCAATGAAAGTCTCCCAAGGAATGTTAAGAAGACTGAGATGGTGAAGAACAATGATTTTGATCAAAGAGTAATGATAGATTTTTTTCAACTGCTGAGGGTATGACTTCTTCTGCACAAGGTAAGCTATTTTGTTAATGTTTCTAAACAAGAAATATGGGAGATTCATCATCTTTACCCTGGTGAAGTGCATGAGGTTTCTGATATGGTAAGCATACAACTGGGAAAAACTGCCTTCACAAGTCAAATATTTGATGATAATCCTCATCAAAGGAACATACTTGTTCTCCAAAAATTTAAAGGGGAAAAGCCTCTTCACCTAGTTTCTGTACTGAGGCTTGATGTAAGGCTCATAGTAATGCTCATTAAGGTCCTGAGCCTTGTACCATTTCTCACCAACAGTAGGAATTCTAGTGGCCTCTGAAATGACAGGTGGTGATATTGTGAAGGTTACTCTGGCAAGTGTCACCTCATAGGTATGCAAATGAGTCACAAAAATTCTGACCAACTCATGATGAAACTGAGCTCTTTCCACTAGTTCACAAAATTCAAAACATCCATGGTGTCTGAAACAAGAGACTGCAAGTGAGAAAGCTTGCAATTCTCTTAAACTTGTGGGCTCTTCTCTTATGATTTTTCCTCCCTTGTGAGGCTTTCTCTGCCTATGTCTCTCTACAAAACTATCACTAGCTGTCTCTCCATCATACTCAAAATCACTTCCTCTATCCATGTTTTAGTTAACTCTCTTAGTTTGCATAGTTTTGACAATGTATGGGATGAATGGTATGTGCCATGGCTTGTAGGAATGGGTTTGAGTGAAGCTATGGGCAAAATATAAGAAGGAGGGGGTTTAGGGAGTGATAAATGAGTGGTAGAATGTGAAACAGTGGTGGGGATAAGGGTTTATTTATGAGGTGAGTGGTGGGAAAAACCAAAGAACTAGGGTTTTATAGTGAAATTTAGGGTTTTATATAGAGAGTGGAAACTTATGAAAATCTTTACATATGCAAACTAGATTGCAAGGAGAGGAATAATACTTACTTGCCAAATATGGAATTGGAGGAGATTTGACATAAATTTGAAGTTTGGAGCGTTTTTTGGTTGGCTGGCCTAAGTGCAACACCACTACCCAGGAGCACAGCGCCTGTTATATTTTGAACTGAGCAAATAGCCCCTAAGCACAGCGCTTGGCTCTAAGTGCAACGCCCTTCTCCCTAAGCGTAACGCGAGGCTAAAAACTCTAGAAGCGTAGCGTTTTTTCTCCCTAAGCGTAGCGCCCAACTTCCTTGCTCACAAACACATGCTCATTTGATGTTTTTATCTCCTTTGGCTTCTTTGATTTGCACAATGACACAATGGAATGAAAATAGAAGAGAATGAGTTTATATATGAACTTCATTTTAATTTTTGCTTTTGAAAAACCCACTTTTGTAATGTCTCTTTGTCCTTTTCTAATACTCCGTTTTTCATGCTTGTTTTCTTTTGTTTCTTACAAGTGGATTGGTGCTCAACATGGAAAATTTTAGGGGCTAATGTTCGCCCACTGGGCTAATTGTCCATGGTTTTTCCGAAAAACGATTCGCCAATTTCCAATTTTTATAAAAGATGATTCGCCCAAATTTTAGAATATAAAATTATTTTACCTTAAAAATCGCCAACATTATATAGTGTCTATATGATAATTCATTATAAATTTGAATAATTTTACAAATATATCATTGAAAAATTTATAGTTTGCATATTAGGGATTAGTGAGATTCGCCAATGTTTCTAAACTTCAAGAAAATTTTCCATCCTTAAAATTTTCCTTGGTGCTCAAGATGACTTGATTTTTGCAGTGGCAGGTGCTTGGAAACATCACAAGATGCTTAGGAGCAGCTGGGAACCAATATTACATATGAAAAGATAAAATTACATCATAAATGAAGATAAAAACAAGATACTCTGTTTTCACCTCAAAACCAATTTTGAGGTGAGAACTACATTCGGCTTTCAAAATGATAAATTATGGCTTTACCAATCATTATTGGCCTCTTCATGTCCTTGCTAATCATTATTGGCATGTAATTATTGTATTTGGCCATGGTGGGACCCTAAAACCTAGTGAGACCAAACCCTAAGACCTAATGAAATGAATTACAAAGTGAACATGAGCCATGACTGAAATATATGGAAGAGGATCAACAAGTACAGATCATGAGGGAAAAATTTAAAGAAAAACCTACCATCATTGAATCCATGACCTAATGGAATGCAAACTCATCAGTATGGGACTCCTACTATGAAATGCAAAAGAGAAGATTTTGATCACTAATGACAGTGTGAAACACTGACACTAACATTGGCTCCAATGGGGATGGTAGCCCCTTGGAGGTGCCAAGAACACCATAGACCTAGTAGCTTTATCCATTGGGAAATGGGGTCAAAACACTCAATCTGAACTACATGACTGAACACTGATGTCTCAAAGACACAAACTGACTTTTACTCCACTAAAAACTGACTCGATACTAAAGCACAACTGACAAACTAGAAAAGATGCTCAAAATGGAGCTTATTCAATAAAACCTACCCTAACTATTCCATTCATCACATGATCAAGTGAAATGAAACAACCAATGCAACCAAGTAAGCATTATGGATGCTGTTTGAATTCTCCTCAAGTGCTTGTTTACAAGCAAGAAGAGAGAACTACTGAAATGCAACTCCCATGAAAACTTGTAAACATATTTGTTGAATAATATGGATTCTCTATCCGACTCCAAAAATACTACATAAGGATCTTGAAATTCATGTGCACTGGGACTTATCTCATCCAATGGATTACTTTTCTTCTCCTCATACCATGAATGCAAACTTTCATCTGAGCTTTGTGATGAGACTCCTGCTGAAAATGACAAAGAAACCAGCTGCTGGATCAAGTTTGTATCAATACTTTTTTCAAGCTCAAAGTTAGCTAATGGAGAAGGACTTTGACTGCAGACATCATCCAACACATCAGCTATTGGATCGTGATAAACTTGAAAACACTGTTGCAACTCATTTTCTATTGGTTCCAATGAGATTGCATGATTTTCTACAGGCTTCTCATTTAAAGATATGCTATGCAAAATTCCCTTCAAAAACTAAAATGACTCAAAACATAATGGCACAAAATCATCTTACATCATTTGATCATATGTTCCAACTTCCAAGTATTCATCTAAAACCTGACATTCAATGGCGTTTTGGGGCTACAAATCTAGATATGAGAAGTCTTGAACAAGGATTTTATTTCCCTCTAGGTGGTCAAGATCAAAATTGATCAACGGTTGATTTCTGATTGCACGAAAGTTGTCCCTGATGAACTGAAATGAAGTAAAACAAAAAGGCAAAGATCCTTCACTTACTTCAAAATTTGCTACAGTTTCCTCCTTACTTCCATAGCTGATATGCAACAGTTGATCACTATGTTTGAGTTGCTGAGAGTGAACTTCCTCCTTCCACAAACCAACTACTGATTTGTCTGCAAGATTAGCTTCTGTTTGGACAACATAATCATCATCATACTAATCAAACTTAGGGAAATCATCAGTATAAAAGACATTATCAAGCATACATGTCAGATCAACAGATATCTTTTCTCCAAGATGATCTATAAAACAATCATTATCATATCTATGACAACTGGGATAAGAAAGGAAATGTTTTGGATCAACCACTTGTTCTTCTTCAATCAATGAGCCATGGTCTTGAACATCATACTCATTCCTTGTGGTGATCTTTTCATCATCTCTTCGACTGCACTTATCAAAATGTCGAGCTTTACCTCTAAAGATGTCGATTCTTCTGGATCTATCTTCTTCCTCTCTTCTTCCTTCAACTTTGCCCTTCTGATCAACAAATTAGCCTCTACATCTACTGCACTATTTTGCATCTCTTCAAGTGTTGCAAGGTTCCTTTCTCTTAGCTGAAACTCCATTTTCAGATCAAAGGCTTCCGGGTAGTGTAAGAGAGCAGATCCAGGAGGAGGCTTTATATTAGCAGGCATCGAAAAAAAGACTTGGTTAAACCTGGCAGAAAATTGTTGTACTATCTCCCCTGACAATATTTTCAACTGGTTATACTCTTCTAGAATCAAGAAAGGGCTCTGTCTGACCACCCACTTGTCGAGGAACAATTTGACCAACTGTTGGAAATCTGAGAGGCACGGTTTTGAACCAACTCTTGACTTTTCCTTGCAAAGAAGAGCAAAAATCCTAATACTGACATCCTCTTCATCAACATCAAAAAGGTCAAAAAAAGTCTCAAAATTCAGAACATGTCTCTCAGCAGTGATGTTGTCACATTCACCATCAAATCTTGGTAGATATAGGTGATGATTTTTAGGGAAAGCATGGGATATAGGAGGTAAAATCATAGGCTTATATCTATCTGGAATTTTACAAGGTATAGGGGTATATACAAAAGTTGTAGAATCTGTCTTGGTCTCTTTAGGCTCATTAGTTTGAAGACAAGCATCATAAGATTCAGAAGAAAGGTTTTGATCAAGATCAAAGGCATGCGAATATTTTGTATTCACAATCTTCAAAGGGAAAGAATCAAATGCAGGTCTAGGATCTTTTCTCAAATACATATACTTTGTGAAGCCTTCTTGACATTCTCGGGAAAAGAGAAGAAATAATTTATAACAAAGAACATAATGTCTTGGATGAAATTCCAACTTGAATACCTGATCTTTCCATATTGTCCTTTCATGTTTCTGTTGGTCGAGTTCATCCTCCATTAGAGTCCTTGGATCTGATCCCGAAATCGATTTAGAGTCGCCAGGTGAATGATTTCAGCCTTCCACTGTCTGATCGTTGTCCACCATCAACAATCAGATCTAAACTTGATACATTTTATTGAGGAACATAAAACTACACTCCCCAGTATGGTCGCCACTATGTTATCACCTAGATTGACCTCAGGCTAAAGGGAGGCAATTCTAGGGTAACCACAAACCACGCTTAACCTAGTAGCTAGCCCTACTAGGTCGGGAGAGGGCTCTCTCCTTATGGATCTCAGTCAAGATGACTAGATTAGGAACAATATGCTAGGTATAGTAGCTCAAGGTTTTTGATTGAAGTTGTTCATGTTTTTGCCAGATTAGGAGGAGCTAGGCAACTTGGGTCTGGGAAACTAAGTCAAAATTGCAGGGGATTCTATGGGGCAAGGTAGGTATGAGCTTAAACACCTTAGGCTTGATGGGGTGAAATGCTAGACTAGTGAGGAGCTAATAAGGGCATGATTAGGTCATGAATCCTTCCTAAACAGTAGAAAAGACATGAAATACTGGTGTTTTCCCAAGGCAGAGCATTAAAACCTAATGTATTCCACCTATCTGACTTGAAAACAACCAATCAGAAGGAATTATATGAAATAGGCATACATAAATAACATGAGAACATAATAACAGAGGAATAAACACATGTTAAAGGCCATACCAGAGGGATCCCATAAAAATAGCTGCAACTTTATTAGTTTCCTGCCAAAACTACTACAAAGTGATATGTGTTTAGTACATGAGCATCCAGCTCAATCCAACCTCACCAAATGGCCAAGAAAACATATAATATAGACATATAATCTACTCATCCTGACCTTCAAGGGTCGAATCCATGAGAAGAGGGGTCGTTTCAACCATTTCCCAACAAAGAAATGGAATATAGGCAGTCAAACAACTTGCCTCTAAAAGAGCATAAACTGATTCATTTGCCTCAAACCCACCTCTAATTAATGAATCTACCCTATAACACTATTTTACCATTACATTTACATGCCATGTCATCAATTACATTAGTGAAATCATCCATGAGGAGAGAGAAATCAAATTCATAGTCAAAACAAGCGAATTTTAGTTCCCTGAGACAAATAGCCCTCAGCGCAGCGCCACTGGTCCTAAGCGCAACGCCGCTTTCCACCTAATTTTGGAGGCCATCCCCTTAGCCAAAATGAGCCCATGATATCTCATTGGAAAGGTATTCAAGTCTAGTTTCTGGAACACCTGGAATTTTTTAATTTGGAGGTCATTTTCCCCCACAAAACTTGTATCTCCCAAGACTGCTTATGTGTGTCCAAAAAGAGGCAGAAAGGTCCTTTTTTGGTAGTTTTTGGACCTTTTGGTGAACTAGATCTACTCCAAAAATTATGAAAATTTCCAGGGTGCATGTCCTCATCATTCTGAATCCAAAAATGTCAACTTTCTCTCCAATGGATGCCCCACCGGCGCTGTGCTTCTAAACAAATTTTCTGTGTTGTGAATTTCAAAATTTCAAAAATACAAAAACTTCTCAAAATTTGCCCAAATTTGGCATGTAGCACCATCATCAAGTGCTTTGGTTGGCCAAAGAGGCTTCAGTACATTTTGAGTCTATCTTGCTCTTTCTTGCCCTCCAAAACTTTCCTTAGCCTAGCCTTTAATTTTCTAATCCTCATGTTACAAATTTTGTTGTGGGTCATGTAATGGTATGCCATGTGTTGGAGCATTTTCTTATCACTGTTGGCCTTCTCAATGAGTCCTTCAAGATGAATGTTGACTCTCTCAAGCCAATTTTCCCTATCATTTTCAATCTCCTGCTCAATAGGAGTCAATGTGACATGAGACTCTTTAACAATTTGCCTATTTGCTTTGATCATTTCCAGCTCCATGAGGACTTGTTTGTCACTCAACTATTTGTTTTCCTGTTCAAAGTATTTGAGGGTGAACTTGGCTCTCTCGAAGTTGTCTGTCAAAGCCTTTATTTGAGCTTTTTTTTCTTGTATGATAATGTCTTCGGTGGTTTCTTCATCCTGAGCCTCCAAATCAATGATGTTAACTCCATGATAAGTATAGCATTGTTGCGGCTCCTCATGCTCAATCAAGTCAAAATCTCTTTCCTCCTCATCACCAAGGTTCTCTTACTACACTTTTTCCTTGTCTTTGCTTATTTGTTCAACCTATACCTGTTTTTTCGATGTAGAAGGCAAATCCCCTTCCACACCTCGTGGAGATAACATTTGCCTCTGGAATAATGAAGAAGGCAAGGTCCCTTCCCAATCTCGTGGAGCAAACACTTGCCTGGCAGCTGCAAAAAGTCTCCTTCTGCCTCTCTAATATGTCAAGTACATAGGCACCTCAGAATTTTTGGTTTCCTTGACCTCTTCCCTTGTTTCCCCATGGCTAGAAGGCCCACCTTTATCTTGATGCACTGGTGAAGGGATCTGTGGACCTCTAAACATCTCATGAGCAATGAAAGTCTCCCAAGGAATGTTAAGAAGACTGAGATGGTGAAGAACAATGATTTTGATCAAAGAGTAATGATAGATGCTTTCAATTGCTGAGGGTATGGCTTCTTCTACACAAGATAAGCTATTTTGTCAATGTTTCTAAACAAGAAATATGGGAGATTCATCATCTTTACCCTAGTGAAGTGCATGAGGAGTCTAATATGGTAAGCATACAACCGAGAGAATCTGCCTTCACAAGTGAAATATTTGATGATAATCCTCATCAAAGAAACATACCTGTTCTCCAAAAATTTAAAGGGGAGAAGCCTCTTCACCTGGTTTCTGTACTAAGGCTTGATGTAAGGCTCATAGTAATGCTCATTAAGGTCCTGAGCCTTGTACCATTTCTCACCAACATTAGGAATTCTAGTGGCCTCTGAAATGATAGCTGGTGATATTGTGAAGGTTACTCTGGCAAGTGTCACCTCATAGGTATGCAAATGAGTCACAAAAAGTCTGACCAACTCATGATGAAACTGAGCTTTTTCCACTAGTTCACATAATTCAAAACATCCATGGTGCCTGAAACAAGAGACTGCAAGTGGGCAAGCTTTCAATTCTCTTAAACTGGTGGGCTCTTCTCTTATGATTTTTCCTCCCTTGTGAGGCTTTCTCTACCTATGTCTCTCTACAAAACTATCATTGGCTGTCTCTCCATCATACTCAAAATCACTTCCTCTGTCCATGTTTTAGTTAACTCTCTTAGTTTGCACAGTTTTGACAATGTATGGGATGAATGGTATGTGCAATGGCTTGGAGGAATGGGTGTGAGTGAAGCTCTGGGAAAAACATAAGAAGGAGGGGGTTTAGGGAGTGATAAATGAGTGGTAGAATGTGATAACAGTGGTGGGGATAAGGGTTTAGTTATGAGGTGAGTGGTGGTAAAACCAAAGAACTAGGGTTTTATAGTGAAAGTTAGGGTTTTATATAGAGAGTGGAAACTTATGAAAATCTTTACATATGCAAACTAGATTGCAAGGAGAGGAATAATACTTACTTGCCAAATGTGGAATTGGAGGAGATTTGACATAAATTTGAAGTTTGGGAGTGTTTTTTTGTTGGCTGGCCTAAGCGCAGCGCCACTACCCAGGAGCACAGCGCCACCCTCTAAGCGCAGCGCCTGTTATATTTTGAACTAAGCAAACGACCCCTAAGTGTAGCACTTGGCTCTAAGCGCAGTTCCCTTCTCCCTAATCGCATCGCCAAGCTAAAAACTCTAGAAGCGCAACGTTTTTCTCCCTCAGCTCAATGCCCGACTTCCTTGCTCACAAACACATGCTCATTTGATGTTTTTCTCTCCTTTGGCTTATTTGATTTTCAAAATGATACAATGGCATGAAAATAGAAGAGAATGAGTTTATATATGAACTTCATTTTAGTTTTTGGTTTTGAAAAAACCACTTTTGTAATGTCTCTTTGTCCTTTTTTAATACTCTGTTTTTCATGCTCGTTTTCTTTTGTTTCTTGCAGGTGGATTGGTGCTCAACATGACTTGATTTTTGCAATTGTAGGTGCTTAGAAACATCACAAGATGCTTAGGAGCAGCTGGGAACCAATATTACATATGAAAAGATAAAATTACATCATAAATGAAGATAAAAACAAGATACTTTGTTTTCTCCTCAAAACCAGTTTTGAGGTGAGAACTACATTCGGCTTTCAAAATGATAAATTATGGATTTACCAATCATTATTGGCCCCCTCATGTCCTTGTTGATCATTATTGACATGTAATTATTGGATTTGACCAGGGTGGGACCCTAAAACCTAATGAAACCAAACCCTAAGACCTAATGAAATGAATTACAAAGTGAACATGAGCCATGACTAAAATGTATGGAAGAGGATCAGCAAGTACAGATCATGAGGGAAAATTTTGAAGAAAACCATACCATCATTGAATCCATGACCTAATGGAATGCAAACTCATTAGTATGGGACTCCTACTATGAAATGCAAAAGAGCAGATTTTGATCACTGATGGCAGTGTGAAACACTGAAAATAATAGTGGTATTTTTTTCCATTGCATTAGATGTATAGAGAGCTTCACTAGTTACATCAGTGGGAGGAGTATTAGGCACTTGGAAACCATTCTCAACAATTTCCCATATGTCAATACCCAAGGACATGATGTAGGTTTCCATTCTAATTTTCCAGAAAGCATAGTTTTCTCCATCAAACTGAAGAGGCTTTCTTGAAGATATTAGATTGGCCATCTTCCCTATGATCAACCTTCTAGTGATCAACTCTTCCAGAAGCACTATTTTGATACTAATTGTTAGAGTAATGATCACACTGAGAGGGGGGGTGAATAAGTGTAGTAGCTAATTATATCAAACTACACAATTTTACAATTTGATCATAACTAAAAACATGATAGGGAATCAATAGACATCATCATCACATCAACACATTAAAAAACCAAATGTATGTGGAAACCCTTTCGAGGGAAAACAACAAATATTTTTATTTTCTTCAATCTTTAATTACATCAGTTTGTAGGCACTAACCCCTAAAATATATTTGCAGGCACCAACCTACTAGAGGAACTAACCTTTGAAATAGATTTATATGCACCAAATTGTTGTAGGCTAAAACCTAATTGAGTCACCAACCTCGAAAATATGAAAGAATTGACTTGCAGTAGGCTCCATCCTGATTGAGGCACCAACCTCGATGGAAGCACCCACCTCCTTCTTCAAACTATAGTGGACCACTCTTCACAATCTCTCAAATTAGATCCACATGCTCAATACAATAAACACCTCTTTCAAATTTGATCACATCAATGCAACTTCAACCTATTCTTCAGACACCATTCTTCATTTCTTGTATCAATACCAAATGCAATAGCCTTGGTCAAAATTCTGGGTAATAAAGTTAATAAAGGAAAAATAATAACCAAGGTCATGGGACTGTATTCCAAGCTGAGTGTTGGGAAAAACGTCCTAGTGTGGGTGTTCATTTGGTTTATTATGGGTAAGAAAATTGGCAAAGGAAAAGGAAAAGACTTTGGAAATCCATGAGGCATTAATTGGTTTTTGTTTATGAAAATAATGGAAATTAGGAGAAAAGGAAGGTGAAAGGTCACATGTTGCATGTGAGGAGGAAAATGAAGGAAAATAATGGAAAAATTTGAAGAAAATAGAGGCCTCTTTAATAAAAAGGCTTATGAGGATCAGTTGGTACCTTTTTGTTAGCTCAGTTTTGGAGCTCTCTCTATTCTCTCTCTCTCACTCTTGGACACTTAGATCATTCTTGGAGCACTCTAGCATTGGATCAAGGAAAGCGAAGGAAGCAATAAAAGGAAAAGGGAAGCAAATATCAAGGAAGGAAGAGCAGGATCTAGCAACTACAACGAGATTATTTGTAGGTATCAATTTTCATGTGTGATTTCATTTCTAGATTTGGCATGCATGGTACATGTATGTGAGTATTTGGTTCTCTTGTTGTCTTTGGAATGGGTTTTATCTAGTGTGACAGTTATTTTCAACCTTGCCTTGTCGTTTCTAGAATCATAGCCATGGTGTGATGGGTTCTCTTTTATTTGGTTAAGATGGATTGTCAGATGGTTTCAAAACTAAGTGAGGTGGTATCTAAAGAAAAACACAAAGCCTAGGAATCCCTAAACCAGAGAAGGTGGGATTGAATTAAAGCCATATTTTGTGTATGTCAGTGGGTCTAGGAATCCTCGACGAGTGAATGGTGGGATATATAGTAAAGCCTAGAGGTGTGTGCCCTTGATCATGCCTATGAATCCTCAACCAATGGACAGAAGGATATACGGCAAAGCTTAGAGTTGTGTGCCCTTGATCAGGCCTAGGAATCCTCGACTGGTGAATGGCGAGATATACGGCAAATCCTAAAGACTAGGAGGAAGGAAAATACCTCATGTTGTAGGTGGAGAAATCTAGAGGCATCCATGCTTATTAAGGGCCTAGTGATCTGATGAGGATTGTAGTAAAACCTAGTTCTATTGACGAGGGTTGAGGTGGTTTGGCCTTGGGAAGTCATGGTTGGTTTTGTTGTGAGTCCCACATTCATTCTTGGAATATGGCACAGTGGTGATTGGCTGGAAGAAATATTTGGTTTAGCCCAATCTATGGTTGGGTTGTTTGTGGGAGTCCCAAACCTGGCTGGCTTGTGCATTCATTAATAAGAGTTCCTTCTCCTTGGTATTTCATGTGAATGTACTGGTTCATATGTGATTCTTATGGCTATTATATCCTTGTTGTTTTTGTTGGTTAAGAGTATTTTTTATGACAAACTTGATGTATGGATCTCATCATGTTTGATTAGAAGATGAATGTACAATGAATATATGACCTAATAGATGATAATACAACTATTGTGATAAGGCATCAATGCTTCTTTACTAATTTCAGATAAGTATGAGACCCTTATGCTCAAATATGTTGTTATTACATGTAGATTACATATTTGTGACATGTTTGACGAAATGTATGCCATGGATAGTGGGGGTTAGATCAAGTACTTGTACCAATGATTGCATTAGTAGACTTATTCCATTGTTATTTATCATTGTTGGAAGTCTCATGAAGTTATGGGCAATGCCCTGAGTCCTGGCCCTGAAAAAGTGGCACAAAATCCGGGGTCGCTAGCATGCCTTACTGCCGGAAGGCCTTAGTCACATGCATGTTTTTTCATGGAAGTGGTTGAGGATCTAGATCAGTGAAATATCAAGTTGTCTCAGGGGTTGGTTACCTGGAAGGGTTGGTTGGCTCCTAAAGCTTCTATAGCATGTGTAGAAGGTCAAAATGGTTTTTTCTTGTTGGTTCCACTTCTTTAACTGTACATGGGGAGTTCAATCACATCATAGTAGCCTCTTGTCACATGTTTACCCCTATCAGACATATTAACTTAGATAAATGTGGGAGGAGGGTGTTATAGAGTGGTATCAAAGCATAGTTCACCCCTTGGACTAGATGGGCAGTGTGCGTTGGACATGCATACATATCAGTTTCATATGTGTTCTTCATGCTTGTGGTCTATGTGGTTGTTGTGTATGCATGATATTGGTCATGGTTGCATTTGTGTTGACATGTGAAGGTTGATGGTGTTGTTGTTGGATGTGTTTGTTGTAGTGTATGACAGTCATGCATTGGTTATGCATGTCAGTGCTTATAAGTTTCTATGCATACATTGACATGGTTATAGTTGTCATGCATGAGATCATGGTATGTGGTTGTATGGTCATGCATGGTAACTAGATGATGGTTGAAATGATTTTTATGTATTTATATGATTATGATTATATATGTATTGTGCTAATTTGGTTGATCTTGTAAACAAGATATCCTCCCCTAAACCATATTGGGATATGTTGATTGTGTTATGTTTTGGTTTAAGCTAACATGGTATACTTTCATGAAGAAGATAAAATATGACTAGCAAGATGGTAGACTACAATTCATAAGACTATCCCTATGGATCAGATGAGTAGTGTGGTGTTGGGAACACTTCTGACTTAGCAGACACATTGAGCAGTTTGAAGGCAGAAATAAGAAGTTGCAAAGTAGATAATGACATAATCATTTAGGCACAAAATAAACAAGCAAAAATAAATGCAATAATCCTTCAGAGCCTATCAAAATTGCAGAGACACGGACCACTTCGGATCGGCCATGGGAAGGAGGACAGGACTAATGGGACATATGGCAGCAGATCGCATGGTGGGCACATGTCAGATAGGGATGACACAATCCTAGATGGCAGGATCTTGGATACTCCAGATAGGAGAGTTGATGGACACAGGTTCTATTATAATTCTCGTTCTGACAGGCACTATGATCGTCATCGTTATCATCCTTATAGGAGGAGTGACATGGGATATTTTCTAGATGATTTCAAGAAAGTGAATCTACCTACCTTTGATGTAGATTTGAAGAAGCCGGAGGATGCAAAATCATGGCTACTTGGGATGAAGAAATTCTTTGAGTTGCATGATTACACTGAGAATATGAAGGTTGGAATAGCTATCTTCATCCTCAAAAGGAAAGAAGACATCTGGTGAGAAGATGTGAAGCGGGTTAGAGACATCAGGACAAAAGAATTGAGTTGGCATGAATTCAAGGGATTTTTTAGGAAGAAATACTTGTCAGAGAAGTACTACGACAACAAAGCCAAGGAATTATATGAGTTAAAGATGGGATCGATGATAGAGGAGGAGTACACAACTAAGTTCCTGGAGTTATTGAGGTATGTACCATATCTTAAGGATGAGAAGGCCAAAGTTCATAGATTTGTAATTGGATTACGATTAGAATTTAGAGATTGGATTGAGTAT
>APFE030420123.1:92587-144458 GCA_000404065.3 Pinus taeda | reverse complement strand
CAACCTCTTCGGTATCCATAATCAATGGAGGTTCATAAAGCTTCAAGTTTTCAACATTTACCACTGAGTACATTTGCATGTAAGTAGGCAAGTCAAGACGAAAATCATTGTCTCAAATGTTTGCCAATATGGTGAAGGGACCATATTGAATATGTCTCAATTTTTTCCCTTCTCCCTTCATTCTATCCTTGCTGATGTGGAGCCATACCTTGTCCCCAACTTGAAACTGATGGTCAACTCGGTGCTTATCATGTCTAGCTTTATACCGAGCTTGACTTTTCTCCAACTACTCCTATACTTCCTGATGAATAACTTGTATCCGTTGAATAAACTTCTATGCTTTTTCCCTGTCATCTCATCCATTTCCATCCTCATCTTTCCCAAAGACCATGTCTAAGGGATCCCTTGGCAGGTAACCAATACATGTCTTGAACGGTGAGCTTTGTGTGGATGAATGCGCTGCTCGATTGTATGCATGTTGCACATAAGGAAGTTGTTCATCCCACAACTTGGGATGTTTTCCACAATAGCCTCGTAACAAGTGTAACACAATGTGGTTGACGATCTCTATCTACCCATCAGTATGTGGATGAAATGTCGTACTTCTTTTCATCTTAGTGTCCATCATTCTCCATAAGCTGGTCCAAAACTCTCCAAGAAAGAGAGAGTCTTGATCTGACACAATAGATGTGGGCAACCCAAAATGGACCCAAACATGTTGAAAGAAAATATAAATAGTCTTATCAGTAGTGAACTGCTTTTTACAAGGCATTAAAATACACATTTTACTAAAACAATCCACGATGACATACAAATATTAGTTTGTAGGTTTGTGAGAAATAGAGTTCGGATGATCCACAGTGTTCTTCATTCTTTTGTCGACGTCTCGAGTCTATACCAAGACTGCACCTTTACTAGACATAGGCAAACCACCTACAAAATCCATGGACACACTTTCCCATGGTCGACTTGGAATAGGAAGTGATGTGTAGAGCCCAAGTTTTCTATTAGAGGACTTTGAACAGAACACAACACACAACCCTTTACAAAGAGAGTCACAATGTTTTTCATGAGGCCAAAAACAAAAACTCGATAAATGACATAAAAAATTTTCAACACCAAAATGACCAGACACAAGAGAGGTATGAGCCTGTCGGATTACATGTACCCTTTCATCAATGGGTATGCACATTTTTCCAAGGTGGTACAATAGTTTTCCCTGCAAATAATAATTGTCCACCTGTGACCCATGAGTCAGTTCTGCATAAATCTCTTTAAAATTATTATCGTTAGCATATTGTTCAGCATAACCTTCTAATGACAAAGATGCATTTTGCAAAACTACGGATGTTGGCGCCCTTCTTCTAACGATAAAATTATTATCGTTAGCATATCTTCTACTTTATTGTTGGAGCCCTTCTTCTATTTTATTACTACATGAAACTACTAAAGGAATCCCATCCATCTGAAATGACGGGCTTGTTGAATCTTGGTTTGTGACTGAAGGTACTACAAGTGCTGATGATACGTATGGATGATGGTCTCCTGGCCAATCAAGTAGTGTTTCCACTTCTTTACACTCTGAACCAAGGCGTACAACTCCCTGTCTTATGTGGTATAATTTACAACAACCCAAGAGAAAGTCTCTAAATGGTAACATACATGCTTCCTTTACTGCATCAATACAATGCCCATGGCATATCCGCCAGCATCTATTTCAATCTCAAAAGGCTACAGAAGGTCTGGTAAGGCTAGCACTGGTGTTGTGTTGATCTTCTCTTTCAGCGTGTTGAAGGATTTCTTCTGCTTTCCTCCCCAATGAAAGCTCTTCTTCACACTGGTCAATGCGTGTAAGGGAGATGCGACAACTTTGCAATGAACCTTCTCCAATATTGTACTGCACCCAAAAAGCTTCAGACCTCTATAACATTTGTGGGCTCAGGGAATTTCATAATTGCATCTACTTTAGAGGGATCTATCCACATTTTCCCATTACCGAATATGTGGCCTAAATAAACCAGAGAGGTTTTCCCAAACTCACACTTTGACAGCTTTACATACAGTTTTTCATTTTTCATAACATCAAGAACTTTCTTCACATGACATACATGTTCATCCCATGTCCTACTATACACAAGAATATCGTACAGATATACAAGCACAAAATTATCAAGAAAATGCCTAAACATATCTTTCATTACCCTCATAAACGTGGCTGGAGCATTGCACAGTCCAAAAGATATAACCATCCATTCAAACAACCCCTGTTTGGTTTTGAATGCAGTCTTCCAATTGTCTTGTTCTGCAACTTTAACCTGGTGATATCCATTACGCAAATCTAGTTTTCTAAAATAAACAACATTTTTTAACTAATCTAGTAATTCATCAATGTGAGGGAGAGGGTATCTATTCTTCACCCTAATTTTGTTTAGCGCCCTGTAGTCTACACATATTCTCCATGTGCCGTCTTTCTTTGGCACCAACACGATCGGTGAGCCGCATGGAAAAGAACTTGGTCTGATGACCCCTTGATTTAGCAACTCCTGCTCCTATTTCTTGATCTCCTCCATCTCGATAGAAGACATCATGTACATGCCAATATTCGGTAAAGGAGCATCCTATTGTAAATGGATCTCATGTTGGATTTCCTATTTTGGGGGAAATCCTCTCGGTTCCTTAAACAACCCACCATAGTCAGAAATAATTTCAAACAATTCTTTCTTATGGTCAGGATGACAACCTTTGAAAGCGTAAGTCGTCTCGACCTCTGTCGCTCTCACTACCATGAGAATTCACCCTTTGTTGGAATTAACCAGTCGTTTAATCTGTCCTGCACTTACAAGTCTAGCACTAACTTTCATATGATGATCTCTGACTATATATTCTACCCCATCCTTCGTGAGGTGGTATATATTTTCGTGCCAAAAGAAAACTACCTTTATGTCATATAGATACAGACTTCCCAACATAATTCCACATGTATGCAAAGGCACAACATCTCACTCTACCTCATCAACCAATTTGGAAGCAATAAAAAATATGGCACTACACTACTTGGTGACTTGTAATTTTGCTTTATCGCTTACCTAACCAAGCGGGTATGGACTCAGATGAGGCTTAGTTTCGAGGCATAACTTTTTCACTAAGGACTCTGAGATTAAATTTGCTTGGGAACCTGAATAGAACAAAGTTTCCACCTTTGTGTGTTTTATATTATAACTCTAATGTGGAATAATTCAATTCTCTTTCACTCATTACTTACAGTATCATTCAAATAACTAGTACTTTCCATTGAATTAGAATTATTACTAACATAAGGAGTACCTTTTGTGCCCATGGATGTGATCAATGTCTCATCATCGGAATCTGATCCAAGGTCCTGCTGCACTGTTGCCACTGTCTTCTGTTTTCTCTTTCCACTGAATCTTTTTGGTCTCATCTCCGGATGTAGCTTCCAACAGTGGTCCTTGTCATGACATTCTCTCTTGCAATGTGTGCAAGATGATGTTGCTCCGTCCTCTTTCTTGGCTACGACAGTCTTCTTAGCCTTCCCTTTGCCTTTCTTCTGGAATTTTCCATGCTGAGGGTTAAATGGTGTTTTCTTGGCTTGATCATCTATGTCATTCTTGCCTCGAATTTCAAGATGAATTGCCTTTATTTTGTCCGCATCAATCATAATAGGCTTGAAAAATAACAATGAGTGCCTTATGTAACTATATAGTGCACCAACATACTTAGTTACAGTCTCGGGTGAATCTAATGAGATGCCCAAATTCAATGTTTGTTTCCAAAATTATTCAGTGAATCTTTGCACATTTTGGCTTTTACCTTGCCTTATATATTTCCATTCCATTAGTGCCTTTTCTTTATAACCCAAAGGGTAAAATTAGTCTTTCAATGCAGAAATCAAACTGGACGAAGAGGAAAGAAGGTTACTCGACTTTTTATTGCCCTTCTTTGACTTGCTCTCCCACCAAATGAGAGCAGTGCTACTCAGCCGAAGAGATGTTAACTGGACCTTTGCCTCATCTTCTTCAATGTTCTGAATTTGGAAGTAGACCTCTATATGTCTTATCCAATTATTAAGTTTTTCTACACTACACTCTCCATTGTACATGGGCAGGTCGAAATTTACATCTAGCTTGAAGAATGGTTTCTTAGATGTATGTTTGGAATCATGATTAGAGTGATGAGAGATATCACTTGAAGAAGGAGAGGGAGGAGGCTCTTCTCCACCACCTTCATGATTTGTTGATCTATTGTCATTGACATCCCCCTTATCAAATGGCCTAACACCTTGAAAGAGAGTTAATATCTATGTTATATTACAAGTTATTTCCCCTGATCTTGACTCAAAATTTTATTTAGGATTTCTTTTCAAAAAAACATTTTTTCATAGGTACTTTATTAATATCTTTAATTAATAATATAACAGTCAATTAATAAATAATATAAATAAATATATAAAGTAATAAAGTATTAGAGGTTAAGAATTTTACATTTTATTAACTATTTTTTTTAATAAATAAATTTGTGAAGTAAGATATGTTATATAGTTAGATAGTTTGGTGATTTTGAAATAAGATTTAAAATTATTTCTAACTAGTTACATATTATTTTTTTGAATGTAAATAAGTAAGTTATTTTTTTCCTAGATTTACAGAAACAAGTTAAAGCTAATGCCACATACCCAACCTCTTAATTCCTGATTAAGGATATAGGGTATCCAAGCCAAACCTCCAAGATATCTGGTTGTGGGGTGTCCAGACCCAACCTCTTAGGTCACCTTAAGAAAATGGGGTCATAAGATATCATCTCCCTTCAAGTAGCTTAAAACTAAATTTGAAGACCACCATTGTCTTTTGCTTGGAGTGAGCTTTCTAATTATATATCTTTCATCCAAATACAAGATCTATACACAAACCTATGCCGATTAGAAAATTATTCTCCAAATGCCAGGTCGGACAGAAAACATGTGGTATCCCTTTACCACATGTCTCCATCATACAAAACCATGTCACTAACATGTGCCAACATTTTTCCACCTCATCTACCACCCAACATGCCATTTTTGGATCCTTATTGGGTTTCAACAATCTTGGGAAGAAAGCCCGATAGTTTTCTCTCAACATTGTGACACCCAATATCCCGATTATAACAACCATGGTTAAAAATTCATGTAGAAATATAAAAGGCCATGGTCACGAGACATGTATTCCAAGATGAATGGTGGGAAAAACATCCTAGTGGGTGTTCGTTCGGTTTATTATGGCTAAGGAAATTGTCAATGGAAAAGGCTTTAGAAATGCACTAGTCATTAATTGGCATTTTATTTATGAAAATAATGGAAATTAGGAGAAAAGGATGGTGAAAGGTCATAGGTTGCATGTGAGGAGGAAAATGAAGGAAAATGATGGAAAATGAAGAAAATAGAAGCCTCATTAATAAAAAGGCTTTTGCAAATCATTTGGTATGTTTGGTCTGTGTAAGCTTGGTCACTCTAGTTTGGAGATCTTTTCTATTCTCTCTCTCTCATACTCTTGGATTCTTAGAGTTTTCTTGGAGCACTCTTGGAGGAGTGTGGCATACTTAGAGTTTTGGAGCAAGAAGGGAAAGGAAGGGCAAGAAAGCACAAGATGACATAGGGATCAACATCTACATTGGGTTTTGCTTGCAGATACCAAGTTGCATGTATGTTTCCTCACTAGTTTTGGCATTCATGTTACATGCATGTGGTTTATTGGTCATGATTTGTCATTGGCATGGAGGATTGCACGGATTGATAGCAGATTTTCCTAACCTTGCCATTTCCTAGATAGCCATGGTGTTATGGGTTCATTATTTGTTTTTCTGGTTGGTTCTCATGTTTCCTTTAACTTGGGTTGAGTTACTAGTTCCTGAAATCCTTGGTTGGAAAAACGCTCTACAAGCTCTATAGCAACTTAGGTTGAGTTACTAATCCTAGAAGCCTTGGTTGGAGAAATGCTTTGGAAGCACTTAGTGGGTTGAGTTACTAGTCCTGAAAGTCCTGGTTGGACAAATGCTCTAGAAGCCCGGTGACAGTTATGGATTGAGTTACTAGTCCTGGAAGCCTTGGTTGGAACAAACGCTCTGGAGCTCTGGAAGGCTTGGGTAGAGAAAAATTTGATGTTGGTTTTGTAATGTCCAACCGTGAGGTGGAATCACTATTTGATGGGTTGAGGTGGTTGGCCTCTAGAAGCCTTGGATGGTTTTGGATTGATGTGTTCTATGAGATCCCACATTCATGCTTGGGATATGGCACAAGGGTGAATGGTTGAAGAGAGATTTGGCTCAACCATTATATGGTCGGGTGGAACATGGTAGTCCCATAGCGGGTTGGATTTTGCATCATTAATATGAGGTTCTTTCTCCTTGTTATCTCATGAGTATTATATTGGTTTATATGTGGGCTCTATGGATATTGTATCCTAGGTATTTCTGTTGTTATTATTCTGGTTATGAATATGTATTATGCCATTTGTTATGTATGGATCCCATCATGTTTTTACTTGTATATGAATGAACAATGTATCTATGGCCTCATGGATGAAACTCCAGTTAAAGTGATAAAGAAATAATGCCTCGTAGCGAATCTGAGATAAGTATGAGACCCCTATGCTTAGATCTGTTATTTAAACCCGTAGATTTCATTCATGCCAAGTGTTTGGCATAATTTCATTCCCAGTTGGGGATGTTTAGGCCTAATCCTAGAGTTATATTTTGGTTTATTAGTCTTGTCATCATGTGTTTAATGGATTCTGGAAGTTACAACAAGTTCTGGGCAGTGACTGGAATTCTAGAATTGAAAAGTGCCTTAAATTCCCCGGACTCTAGCACAGGTCTGCTAGAAATAGTCCCTAGACACAGGCATGCAGGTTTGTGGGAGCGTCCAGAGCTCTCTTGACACTGGCATGCCCATAGCATGGGAGCATCCAAAGGTTTAATAGCTTGAAAACTCAGTGGGACTCAGAGGTTGGTTAGCAGAAAGGTTGGGATGGTTCTTAGGAGTCCCATTGTTGATGTTGAAGGTTTGTATGGCATGTTTCCATTGGTTCCACTTCCTTAACGTGACTTAGGAGGTCGAATCATATCATAGTAACTTCTCGTCACATGTTTACCTTGGTTGGCAAGTTACTTGGCTAGATGTGGGAGGGTGTTACAGAGTGGTATCAAATCATGGTCACCCCTCGGATTGGATGGGAAGTGTGTTGGTCATGCATTCATGTCGATTGCATATGTGTTCCTTATGCTTGTAGTCCATGTGCTTGTTGAGTTTGCATGGTGTTGATCATGGTTGTAGTGATGTCACCATGTGAAGGTTGAAGGTGTTGTGGAATGTGTCATCATCAGTATATGGTTGTATATGCATTTGTTATGCATGTTAGTGTTTATATGTTGTTATGCATGCATCGTCATGGTTATGGTTATGCATGTATGGTAGGTTAGACATGCATTGTGAATTAATTGTATGAAATTAGGTCATCATGATGTTGTTGGTTGTTATGATGTTGATGTGTTGCCTGAGCTAGAGCATGAGATGTGAACCATCAAAGTGAAGTTGCAACATTGGACCTTGAGGCAATAGCATGTCATATACATGTTTGTATGTTGGGCATGCAGATATGTAGGTTAAGGATTGTTATATGCATTATGGTTATGTGCATACCTTTCATTCTATTGATGTTATGGTTACATACATGATAGATGCTAGTTTATTAGTGTAGTCATATGCACTTGTGTCGGATAGTCATGAATGATAGTAATATGTAGTTGTATGCATTGTTATTGTTGTTTTATGTTATATAACTTGATAATTATGTTATATGTTGTTGATGAGTATGTTATAGGTTAACTTCTTGTTGTTATATGATAGTTAGCTTGATGATCAAGTTTATTACATTAAGATCTTGATGTTATGTGTATCATACAAATTTGGATTGGTCTATGCAAAGGGTTAGGGTTATGACATTCATGTATGAGTTAATATGTTGTGATATTATGTCATGCTAATCTAGACTGAAGGTGCATATGTGATTATTATGTATGAATGATATTTTTTATGAGTTTATGATGTGAACATGTTAGTTAGTGATTGTTATATCATGATCTTATTTGTGTTTGAACTGATGTGTTGTGAAGTTATATCGTGCTAACTAGATTGATTGTGCAGACAAGATAGCCTCCCCTGAGATACATTAAGGTATGAGCTTGCGTATGCCATCTAATTTGTGCTTGAACGTTTGATTATATCATATATTTCGTGTTTGAGATTTGGTGTCTATTAGGTCATTTATATATTATTGAATGTTTGATTAATCGCATGATATGGGTATGTGTTCAAATGATCTTGTTTAAGATGATTGTACTAACACATGTGTGTTGAGACATTTGATATGTACTTGAGTGTATTAAGTGATAGTTGTAGCATTAAGTCTAATGACTATGAGTTGACTATGGATTATGACATGATTGTCAGTCTTTGTAAAGGTTGATTTTAAAAATTGATAGATATGATTGTCTTGATATTTGGAACATGTGGTTGACATGTGTCGACAATTGCGGGAAACACACTTGGTATTAGTGTGACAAGGTAACAATTGATGTGTTTATATAACTAATAGTTGGGTGATGTGACAGTACATAGTAAGCCTTAATTGCAACAAGGTGAAAAGGTAAAAGAAAGGAATTGGACATGAATTCCTTTGGTTATGTTTGGAAACCCTAATTCCAAACGAATGAGTATTTTGCATACAAGAAGTCTTCTTAACCTTGATATCATTTGACATTATGTGGGAATGTTCTATATTCATGGACATGTATTTGAAAGGTATAATAGATGGTGTCTAGTTATAGCTAGATCTGTCAAGGGAATTTGGAGTCCCTTGAGAGATGGCACAGATGTGTTCAACTACAAGGCAATTTGCTTGGTACAAGAAGTTAAGGTAACCAGTGTATTGTTATGTTTATTTATGCATTGAAAGTTATGTGTTTATGGAAATATGATGCAGGGGATTGCATGGAAAAGAGAGGTTGCCATGAAATCTTGAAGAAGGCTCGTGTTGAGATTTCCTTGGGAACCATGGGGATTGAGTCATGGTGTTTGTTGCTAGTCTCATGCTTTTGTTCTTTTGTGATTTGTTGAGCTTGATTTTTGGTTTTGTATATGTATGGTGCAAGGCCTTGCCACTTTGTTTTGGTGTCGTGTTATTATTGGTTTTCATGGTCTTCTTCTTTCTTTCTTCTTGGTATTGCCTTTTATGTTTTTAGAGTCTTGGGAATTGGTTGGGAAAGAGGAAGTTAATGGAGCTCAGGGAGAGTTGTGTGATACCTGACAAGTAATGTAAGACCTCAATGAAGCTCGGTGCATGTATAAGAGCAGTTAAAGGCAAGAGTATGACAACCAGTTGGATTGGTTAGGTCCATTGGTGTAAATGGACGATGGCAGGACAACCATGGTAAAAGTAATCAAGAAAGGTAAGGTGAATGGGTTTGAGGTGTCATATGCCTTAGTTATGTTGGGAATTGTTGTTCTCGATGTTGCACATGTGTTGCACGCACAAAGGGAGTTCTTTTAACCTTGACCTTATGATATCTGGTAATCATGTTGTGATCATGATTGTGTTAATATCTATATATGTATACATGTATGTATGTATGTATGTCATGTTTGACAGGGTCATTATGGATCATGATTATTTTATGCTAATGTTTATATGTACATGTGTATGTATGTATGTCGTTGACTGACTAGATCATTATTATTTTATGTTGATGTTTATGTGTATGTATGTGTGTGTATGCATATCATTGTCTGACAGGATCATCAAGGATCATTCTTGTGGAAGAACGATTGCTTATGCATGTGAATGGCATGAAGAGATTCCTGGTTCAAGAGGAATCAAGTGGGAAGAGTAGCCTGACAATTCTATGAGGCTGCATTTGGTTATGAGTTGATATTATGTGATTATATTATGTCTATGTTATGGACAAGCTAATGTTGAGAGATACATCAGTGGAATGAAAATAGTGTGATCTGCGGCATGATAGGATAAGCATGGACGATGGAGAGGCACTGGAAGCAAGGTTGCTTGGTAGAGACCATGTGGTTTTGGATGTGTGGTACTACTGTTGTGCATATTTTGTATATGTTGTATATGTTTTACATGTTGCATTTGTGATGATTGTGCGCATGCACTGTTGTGTATATTAGTGCATGTACATGTTATTTATGCAATGTTATGTACAAGGTGGTACAGATAGCATATGTGAATGTTGCATATGCAATAATGGGTATAAATGGTGCTATGTACATGTTTGACATGTGGTGTTGTGTACATATTGTACTGTGTGCATGATAGACATGCGGTGTTGTGTGCATATGGTGTTGTGTGCATGTTGGATATGCAGTGTTGTGTACATAGGGTGTTATGTACATGTTGTATATACAGTGCCATGTACATATGGTGTTGTGTGCATGTTGTACATATGGTTCTGTGTACATATGGTGTTGTGTGAAAGATTGTACAAATGGTGCTGCGAGTATGTTGTGTCGTGTACATGTTGTACATATGGTGTTGTGTGCAAGTGGTGTTGTGTACATGTCATGCATATGGCGTTGTGTACATGTGGTGTCGTGTACATGTCATGCATGTGGTGTGTGTACGTCTGGAATTGTGTATGCATTGTATAGGTGGTATGATGTACATGTGGTGTTGTGTACATGTTGTGCAGATGGTGTAGTGTACATGTGATGTTTTGTGCATGTTGTGCAAGTGGTGTTATGTATAGGTGGTATTGTATACATGTTGTACATGTGGTGCTGGTGTACATGTGGTATTATGTGCATGTCGTACATGTTGTGTTGTGCACATGTGGTACTTTGTATGTGCATTGTGTAGTTAGGGTATTGTGACCTGTGAACTCGTTGTGTTGTACTCTATGTAGTACATGTATTGTGTTGTGTTGTATGCCATGTGTAGGTACATGTATTGTGTGGTGTTGTACATTGGGTGTAGGTGTACGTATTTCTTGTGTTGTACTTCGGTGAAGGTTTATGTATTGTGAGGTGGTGTACAATGGATGTAGGCATATGTATTGTGTTATGTCGTACAACGGGTGTAGGTGTATGTGTTGTATGTCATGTGTAGGTGCATGTATTGCATAGTGTTGTATGCCATGTGTGGTTTTATGTGTGTGATGCACACTATGTGTATCTGCACATGGTTGAGGACAAGGACCTGGGTGTTTGTCGGGTGTGGCAACCGATCTGGAGTGCGTACAGAATAAGACAAAGGTAGAAGCTAAGGATTGATTAATGGATAAGTATAAATATTTTATTTCAGTTTTATTATGCATGTGATTTATGATTATAGTCTATGATGATTACATGTGATCTATGATTGGTTACATGAGATTTATGATTTTGATCTATGATGGTTGTGTTTTGAGCTAACTTGATGTGATATGTTTATACATGATGATTTGGTCAAAGATGATAGTTTTACTTGTTGTGACAGGAAGTAAACAGGAGTGCAAGAGTACCTTATTGACGAGCTACTAATGAGGTATGATGTGAATTTATTTCAATTTATTTTAAATCTAATGGAAAACCTAGTTGGAAAAACGCTCTAGAATCTCGGCGGTGAATGTGGGTTGAGTTACTATTTCTAGAAGCCTTAGTTGGAACAAATACTCTAAAGCCCTAGAAGGCTTGGGTAAAGACCAATCTGATGATGGTTTTGTGATTTCTGATCATGAGGTGGAATCACTTTTTGATGGGTTGAGGTGATTGGCCTCTGGAAGCCCTGGATGGTTTTGGATTGATGTGTTCTATGAGATCCCACATTCATGCTTGGAATATGGCACAGGGGTGAATGCCTAAAGAGATATTTGGCTCATCCATTCTACATTCGGGTGGAACGTGGTAGTCCCATACCGGGTTGGCTTTTGCATCATTAATATGAGGTTATTTCTCCTTGTTATCTCATGAGTATTATATTGGTTTATATGTGGATTCTATGGCTATGTATCCTTGGTATTTCTGTTATTATTATGCTGGTTATGAATATGTATTATGACAGTGGCTATGTATGGCTCCCATCATGTTTTTTCTTGTATATGAATGAACTATAGCTAAAGTGATAAGGAAACAATGCCTCGTAGTGAATCTCATATAAGTATGAGACCCCTAAGCTTAGATCTGTTATTTAAACCTATAGATTTCATTCATGCCAAGTGTTTGACAGAATGTCAGTCCCAATTGGGGATGGTAAGGCCTAGTCTCGGAGTTAGTTTTTGGGTTATTAGTCTTGTCATCATGTGTTTAATGGATTCGGGAAGTTACAACAAGTTCCAGGCAATGGTCAAAATTCTAGGCTTGAAAAACGCCTTAAATTCCTCAGACTCTGGCACAGGTTTGCTAGAAATAGTCCCTAGACACAAGCATGCAGGTTTGTGGGAGCGTCCAGATCTCTCTAGACACTGGCATGCCTAAAGCATGGGAGCGTCTTGAGGTTTAATAGCTTAAAAACTCAGTAGGACTCAAGGGCTAGTTAACAGAAAGGTTGGGATGGTTCTTAGGAGTCCTATTATTGATGTTGAAGGTCTGTATGGTGTGTTTCTGTCAATTCCACTTCCTTAATGTGGACTTAAGAGGTCAAATTATATCATAGTAACTTCTCGTCACATGTTTACCCTGATTGGATGGTTACTTGGGTATATGTGGGAGGAGGGTGTTACAAAGTGGTATCAAATCCATAATGGAAGTTATGTGCTTGGTATAGGAAGCACGAAAAATACCAGGTTGGGTGTTTGAAACCGACTACAAGAATTAGCAGTAATAGTGAAAGAAATAGTAACGTGCAACAAAATGTTGGTAAATTGCTTCAGGAGCAAGGTCATTATGGGAAATTGGTACCCAATAGTTTCCATTGATTGCCATGAGCATGCTATGACTGGTATGATGGTTTTAAGGTAGGGATATGCCTTGGTTTTTGTAACTTCCGATGTGAGGAAGCCTTGCTAAGGGATGGATTGCCTAGGATGGGGATACCAACGAAACTTGGAAGGTGTTTGACTACACAGAAGGGGGTGACTGGATTGCCCAAGGGATTCTGTAGCAGAGAAGGGAAGGTTAGGGATATATTTGTTTTGATCATTAGAATTTCCAGATGGAATTAGATGCACATAAGAAGTGTGCCCTAGAACAATGAGTCGGTAACTGTTCACTGAGAGGAAAAGTGGCTTATGATTATAGTGTTGGACATTGGATGAAAATTTAGCCTTACAATGGATTTTGGACTTCCTGGGAAGGAGGCGAATCCTGGTATTACTTTAACAGTGGAGGTGTGAGCCTCTCGATTCCCTTGTTATGGATGTAGGCATCATATCCTTTTATTTCTGGTTGTGAAAATGTGCATATGTGTCTATGTGTGTATTATTGTAAATAATGTATCGAATTGGATTTATAAAGCTCCATAGATAGTATGATTATTTTTCGGTGAAGCAAATGTGTATGTGTATATGTGGTTATTGTAAATACCATGATGAGTTGTGTTATAAAGCTCCAGTAAATGATATGTTTGTCATGTTTTAACAGATGGGCATTGTATATACTGCAACGAGCTATGTTATAAAGTTCCATGGGAAGTATGTTATGCTTTCAGTAGTATTGTTGGTTATAGGTGCCATTGAAGACCGAGGATGGTGTTCCCCCAAGGGGGAGGGTTCTATAATAGCCTTGGTTAAAAATTCATGTAAAAATATATAAGGCCACGATCATGGGACACATGTTCCAAGTTGAATGGTAGTAAAAACATCCTAGTGCATGTTCATATGGTTTATTATGGCTAAGTAAATCGACAATGGAAAAGGCTTTGGAAAGGCATGAGGAACTAATTGAAATTTTATACAGGAAAATTATGGAAATTAGGAGAAAAGGAAGGTGAAAGGTCACATGTTGCATGTGAGGAGGAAAATGAAAGAAAATTATGGAAAATGAAGAAAATAGAGGCCTCACTGATAAAAAGGCTTATGAGGATCAATTGGTAAGATTGGTACGCATAATCTTGGCCTGTGTAAGCTTGGTCAGTGTAAGCTTGGTCAATTCAGTTTGGAGCTCTCTTATATTCTCTCTCTCTCATACTCTTGGATACTTAGAGTTTTCTTGGAGCACTCTTGGAGGAGTGTGGCATACTTGGAGTTTTGGAGAAAGAAGGAAAAGGAAGAGCAGGAAAGTGCAAGAGGACATCAAGATCAACAACTACATTGGGTTTTCTTGCAAGTACCAAGTTGCATGTATGGTTCCTCACTAGTTTTGGTATGCATGTGACATGCATGCGGTTTATTAGTCATTATATGTCATTGGCATTGAGGATTGCCTAGATTGACAGTGGATTTTCCTAGCCATTCCATTTCTTAGATAACTATGGTGTTGTGGGTTAATTTTTTGTTTTTCTAGTTGGTTCTCATGTTTCCTTTAGCTTGGGTTGGGTTATTAGTTCTTGGAAGTCATAGTTGGATAAACACTCTAGAATCCCTTTAACATCTTGGGTTGAGTTATTAGTCGTGGAAGCCTTGGCTGGAAAAATGCTCTGGAATCCCTTGGTGGGTTGAGCTACTAGTCTTGGAAACCCTGGTTGGACAAATGCTCTGGAAGCTTGACGATAACTGTGGGTTGATTTACTAGTCCTGGAAGCCTTGGTTGGAACAAACACTCTGGAGCCTTGGAAGGCTTGGGTAGAGACCAATATGCTGATGGTTTTGTGATATTTGACCGTGAGGTGGAATCACTATTTGATCGGTTGAGATGGTTGGCCTTTGGAAGCCTTGGATGGTTTTGGATTGATGTATTCTATGATATCCCACATTCATGCTTGGAGTATAGCAGGGGGGTGAATGGCTGAAGAGATATTTGGCTCAACCATTCTATGGTTAGGTGGAATGTGGTAGTCCCATACCAGGTTGGCTTTTGCATCATTAATATGAGGTTATTTCTCCTTGTTATCTCATGAATATTATACTAGTTTATATGTGGATTCTATTGCTATTGTATCCTTGGTATTTATGTTGTTATTATGTTGGTAATGAATATGTATTATGACAGTGGCTATGTATGGCTCCCATCACATTCTTACTTTTATATTAATGAACAATCTATATATGGCCTAATGGATGAAACTAAAGCTAAAGTGATAAGGAAGCAATGCCTTATATCAAATCTCATATAAGTATGAAACCCCTATACTTAGATTCGTTATTTAAACCTGTAGATTTAATTCATGCAAAGTGTTTGACAGAATTTTTGTCTCGGTTGGGGATTGTCAGGCATAGTCCTATAATTATTTTTTGGTTTATTAGTCTTGTCATCATGTGTTTAATGGATTCCAGAAGTTACAACAAGTTCTTGGCAATGGCTGGGATTCTAGGCTTAAAAAGTGCCTTAAATTCCTCATACTCAGGCACAGGTCAGATAGAAATAGTCCCTGGAGGTAGGCATGTAGGCTTATGGGAGCGTCTAGAGCTCTATGGACATTGGCATGCCCATAGCATGGGAGCGTCCATAGGTTTAATAACTTAAAAAATTAGTAGGATTCAGAGGCTGGTTAGCAGAAAGGTTGGGATGGTTCTTAGGAGTCATATTGTTGATGTTGAAGGTATGTATGGTGTGTTTCCATCAGTTCCACTTCCTTAATGTGAATTAGGAGGTCAAATCATATCATAGCAACTTCTCGTCACATGTTTACCCCGTTTGGCCGGTTACTTGGGTAGATGTGGGAGGAGGGTGTTACACCGAAAGGCTAATAGGAAATATACAAGAGTTAAATAATAGAAATCCAATATCTAATAGCTAACATATTTTAGATTCAAATAGTATCGAGTGATAAGCCTAATATGAAGGTCCCAACCTCTCTAAAGCTCGAAACTTGATTGTTAATCTCCTAATAGCCCAAAAATTTGATATTTGATACCATAGTACCTATGCCAAGACCACCACATTCATGCCACTACATACTTTGATCCATGTTGACATGCCACATCAATATGATGCATCATCAAGGACCTCCTTTTTATCACGTTATTATGACATTTTAGTGTGTAACAATATCATGGACCTGCCTTCATTCCACATCATCATGACATGCCACCTTGCCAAGTCAACACCACATCAACATGCAATATCACCAAACCTTAATGTCAACATAAAACCTTCATGTTCTTATCAGGAATCATTAGTATCAAGAGGAAAACACGATAGTTTGATCGCAATATCCCCACATTTAACCTTTTAAATCCAAATATCTCAATACCCAATACTCAACCCTTGTATCCTATCGACTAATCACACCCAAACCTTTTGTCTTTATTAGTCAACAAATAGTTTAGGATCTATCAGTATCAAAGAATTTACTCGATATTCACCTTTAAATTATCCTGAAATACTAAATCTAAAAGGTTGATACTCAATGGTTGAAGTCCTGATATCCCCTTTAGTTGGGCTCCTAGTCACAACTCTTTTAGGTGGTGTGACCATGGGTTGAAGCCAGGGACACTGATCCCTAAATTTCTAACTCCTTCATGATCTGATTTCCAAAGGTTAAAATGGGGGTAAACCCCAAGTTTCTACTACTCTTAATCTGGTAACTAAGAATCCAATACCTAATACACAACTAAAAACTCATAGGGATCTCTTTGTCCATCAACAGACATGTTATATTTTTCCAACGCCTGGACCCTAGGGTGATAATTCTCTATCAATCTCCCAAAATTTGATGGATGTTTTGGGATCCCTCAATATCAAGGGTTTACGTTAAATTTTTTTATATTTTTCTCAACACCCAATAGCCTATAACCTGATACCCAAACAATGAATGCCAAATATCCATCCTTCGATAGTCTGATCATCCAAGTGTTCATTTACTAACCAATTACCATTAGTATTTGGGAGAGGAATGCCTTTCATAAGACTTAAGATATTTTGATATGTATGAGATGGAAAATGGGCTCAGTAACCATTACACATAGCATTAGGGATAGAAAACAACCTTTGGGTGGACTAAAAGAGCCTTATCTCAAAGTCTATGTTTGTGAATGATCCATTGCATAAATTTCATTTTTTATGTTCTAAAGAGTCACCCCAAAAATACCCGTACTTCACATTTTTAAAGTGGTGAGATTACATTTTTTGGTGGTGAGATAACAACAACCAACACCATATAAATATGAAAAAATCATCAGAAAGGGGGCATTCTAATTAATTTTTAGCCTACAATAACAACGATTTGGTGTCTTGTACCCCAAGGGGCAGCACGATTGGCAAGCCCATGAAAAATGAAGTGTTATGATTGAAGTCATCGAGATTCAAATCCTCCTGACTAGTGTTTGCTTAAGGGGCATACATAGAAACCTAGTGGTTATGGTGCTAGTGGTTGGAATCCACCCCATGCCACCTAAGTATGAAATTAGCCCATTTGCTAATTACCCTAGTAAAAAAATTGTTGTCTCACATCAAACAAACACTTGATTCATATAATATGTAAATTGAACAAAAACTAGTTGCAAGAAGGAAAACACCTTCTTTATCCCACAAGTACAATATCTCTATAAATATTTTATGCCCAAAACTGAACTCACAATCCCCTCAACCATTAATCAACCAGCCAACTAATGTGTCTTAATCACTAACACATTAAATACCTAACTATTGTGAAATAGAGTTATCCATTTTTTTTTATTGACACTACTAACCCACCAACTTATAAAACCTTTAAGCATTTTCCATCCAACCCCTTAAGTAGTAGGTTCCAAGCAACTTTTCTATAGTATAATTCATTGAGTATGTTAAGCATACAAAACTAACATACATAGGTAAAGTTGTTAACAAGACCATATCCAATGAGAATCTTATTCCACATTTTGAAACACAAGTATAGATGACTAAAATGCTAGCATTTTGCCAATTCAACTTCCTTGAAACTTATAAATTACTCTAATACTAATCTTTATAAATGAAATTTGAAGGGCTTAGTAGTACTACTCTTAAAAACCCATTACAAAGAAATTGGAAATTTTTGTTATAATATTTAAATTTTATTATTGTTTAAAATTGTAATTAATTTATAGTTATATATACTACTATATATATATTATATCCTATATAATATAACATATCTGACTTGTTTCAATGCAATCATGATTATAATAAATCTAAAATCTTTAACCACAAATCTTTAACCACTTGCTAAAATTCAATGATGAAAAATCTTAATTTTAAGAATCAAAAACCTATTTTTTGCAATTTTTGACGAGGCAAAAATATTCCATAACTTTCATTTATATGTGAACATCTCATCATTCTACAACTTGAGTGGCCCTATAGGAAATTGTTCACTAACCGCTTAGTTGTCCATATCGATTATCGATAAAAGTGCTTCATGTGTAAATGATTATAATTTTTTATATATCTTTAAAATATTTATATAAAGAAATGTGGTAAAATATTAAAAATGACATTTTCAAATTTTAAATTACATTAAATTGAAATCAATGTTCACAAATTTAAGTTACATCTGATGTTTGATTTATTGATTTTCAAGTAAAAATAAGGTAAGTCATATCAAAGTGAAATTAATATTTTCATTTTCATTTTTCTGTTTAATGTTGATTATGGGATTTTAGTTAAAAAAAAGGAGTACTCTAACGAGTCAACGAAACAGCCTTCGTGGTGTTTCGTGCTAGCTCGTCGTCGGCGAGACCCCCTTCGGTAAACTCCTTCCACCCCCATCAAGACCTGTGGGCCTCGTCTCCTCGAGGAAGATGTCTCTGTCTCCATCCACCAGAAATCTCTGTCTTTGTTTGTATCCAACGTCTGTTGTTGTTACCGTCTACCCGCCTCCAATCCCATTTGCACCCTCGCCTTATTGTTTCTGCGCAATACTACCACACGGAAAATGACACGATGTCTCGGCTGCAAAATGCAACAAATTTATGTTGCGAATTAATGGGAATGGAAAATTTCTTGACCAGTCTAGCGAGCCTTCCCGCCTTCTTTGTTCTAAATTCCATGTTCTCAAAAAAAATGTTCTCAAACCTGTTCATTTTCAAACCCCCTGCACCCTCAGACGGAATCCACAGCTTCAGAGCAACGTCGTTCTTTGGCATTTGCCATTTGTTGTTTGCCATTTTTCGTTTCCATTCTCAAATCCCCTTCAAATTTTGGAGTAGCGTCGTTCTTTGGTGTTTTGTGTTTGTCGTTTTCAATTTCAAATCCCATACACCTTCAAACGAAATCCAATTTCCATAGCTGGGTCGTTCTTTGGTGTTTGTCATTTTTCATTTTCGTTTGCATGCGCCTGTAACCAGATGAGCGAAGGTTGGCATTGCCCACATTAAAGTGAAATAGTACTTTCAAAATTTTTCTAGTTGTTTTTTCATGTATATTTTGACCAATATTCTGCAGTTTATATATATTTGACTTTTTTCATGTATATTTTGACCAATATTCTGCAGTTTATATATATTTGACTAATCTTTATAGAACGTCCCTATTTTTGTCTACTCAACACTCTGGTTTGTATAGTATCTTTTTATTGTACATAATTACAAATAGGAAATTTCTTGTTCATTTCTTGGATCGATTATTGTGTATAACTTTTGTGTCTTTTCTGTTTATATTTTAATTTCTTGTTCATATGTTGGATCGATTATTGTGTATAAGTTTTGTGTCTTTTTTGTTTATATTTAAATATCTTGAGCAGAATTAAATTGATCCTCCAACTGGTGCTCCATTTTATTTTATTTTATTGAGATATGGCCTTTATAGGCTCATAAATCTATAGTTATTATCCTTTCTAATTCTACCTACCTATGTTCCAGCTCTAGTTTTAAGCATAATGTAAGATAGTCATATCAATTCCCACTATTCATTGTAAAATAGTCATTAATACTTGGTCATTGTAGGAAACTAGGTGGAATTTTCTTACTCTTAACTCTATTCCATGTTTTCTCACCCAATTTTATTAACCCTTACACCTATAGGAACTCATAGTATTTCATCAAATCAGATTTCCTCGCATTTCTGAGCAAGAATTCAACAATGGGGAATTCACCTTATTATTAATATCAACTATTTAGGTTCATCCTCCACATTACTAATTTATATTCCCTTAATAAATCATAGTATATATCTTTGTGCTTATACACACATTATCATGTATGCAATTATAACTAATATATAATTAGCCAATTGCATATCTATATGTCATGCATGTATTAAGAAGATAGACTTTTCTGAAATTAAATATTGAACCATAAAGAAATGAAAGGGTTGATCCTGCTTCTAATCTTTTACAAATATAATCATCCGATTTCTTTATTCCTAACAATTATATCAATGGCCTTGTTGTATATCATAATTTACTCTAGAATTCATAAGTACAGTCTTATGCGTGTACTAAGTTTTTTTCTAAGGTACATATCCATCAAGCAACATTTTTTGTCAAAATATACATGAATTGTGGAATACTTTTGACGAAACCACATCTACCGATTCTGGAAAGGAAATGTCGACGATGGGTTTCTTTTTTAATCCATGCATTCAATTCTATATGAAAGGAAAACACATCTTACTATTTTTGAAAGGAAATGTCATTCTGGGTTGACTTTTAAATTTACGCAGACAGTATTTTACTGTTTGACTAGTTCCCTAGCAGAAAGAGGAGGGCACACAACTGGTTGTTTCTTGTCAAGGGTTAGGAGAACACCGAACTTCATTGCCAAAAATCTACTAGTTCACTGTTGTAGCAACAAAGTGTTTCACCGTTGCGGCAACTCATTGGTTTACTGTTGCGAAAACTTTCTAGTTCAATTTTGCAGCAACTCGTTGGTTGACCATTGTGGAAACTCACTCATTGACCGTTGCAGTAACTCATTGGTTGATCGTTGTGGAAACTCGCTAGTACACCATTGTAGCAAATTGTTGGTTCACCATTGCGACAACTTGCTGGTTCACCATTCTGGCAACTCACTAGTCACTGTTGCGAAAATGTGTTGGTTCAACTTTGCAAGAACTCGTTGGTTCCCAATTTCGGAAGCTCACTGGTTCACCGTTGCAGTAACTCACTGGGTGGCCGTTGCAACAAATTTTTGGTTCACCGTTGTAGCAACTCATTGGGTCACAAAATGGTAAAGCAAGTCAAATTGGAAACAATCATTTCCCTTCCAGTGCAAGACCCTAAAGAAAATATCCTCTTTTCTAGAAAGGATTTAGATTGGTCTAGAGTACACGGAAATAACATGGAGATTGATCGGATTGAAAAAATCCCTTCATATATAATTCCAGGGTTTATTAGAGGAGAGGAAGTGAACCCAGATTCCCCATGTCCTTTCACCCAGGGACAAAATAAACACTCAGGCTCAAGGCCTAGTGCTTCCTTGTGATATGAAGTGTAAGCTTTTTAGAGATGCATTGTTTATATTTTGGTATTAACAGTGCTCGATCATTTTTCATATGTATTGACCTTTCAAACAATTTTATGCAGCTATGCTTTTTGATATGGCCTCAAGGATATAAGAAGACAAAATTAAATGAAACAAAGATCCTCATTTGTGAAAAAGAGGGGTTGTCAATGCTATTTCATTGTAGAAGTTATGGTTCAAATCCCCAACATAGAGATAATAACATATAACATTTATGAACATGAAGATAGCCAAGGATGACCTTGTCATGGCCAACATGACACTTCGGGTGATACTAGGTCCCTGCATCAACCAAATTTATCAAGGGACATGGTTTCTTCTGTAGGGAGTTGTTTCTTCTTGGAAGTGTTGATTGACTCAATCTATAAAATGCATGTTAAAAAATATGTTGACATGGATGCCACTGTTGGAAATAATACTGAGAGGGGGGGTGAATCAGTATTATCAAGTCAATATAATGTTTTCCATTTCCATATTAAGATTCATATACGCTACTTCAGTTAAGGCAAACCACGTGTATACGCAACTGTGTGTAGTGCAACAAGCGTATATCCAGTAAACTTATGATTCAGTTAGTTGATCCTTAATGATTGCATCAGAACATTATTAGCCGTGTGAACAGTAAATAGGAGCAGTAAAATGGAACAGATCATCACACATAAGAAGCACACATGAACACCATGATATAAGTTGGAAACCCAATGTGGCTGAAAACCACCTGCTGCAAGTCGTCTCTATCTTCTTTTAATAAGAAACTACTTTTTACAATATTTCTGTATTGGTGCAGTCTTATACCAGTACACAGGCTTCTACATGTAGAAGGCTACAACCTTCTCTCGTTCTCCAGCTTCTCCTGGAAGGGAGCTGCAACCCCCTTATCTCTTGTACTAGCCGATCCTTTTACTAGTATGTAGGTGCCGGCCTACTGAATGCTCCAACCTTCACTCGTTTTCCAGCTGCTATTGGAAGGGAGCTACCACCCCCTTAGCTCTTGTACTAGCTGATGTACTAGTACATAGGTGCCGACCTACAAAAAGCTACAACCTTCTCTTTCTTCCTCCAGGTACCACGTTTCATAAATTTTCAAACTGGATACTCCTGAAGCACAACACCTTAATTTGAAGGCCACGTTTCATCCAATTTTCATACTGGACCCATCAATATCATTGAAGCACACAATCAATCAACACTAGCATCATCAATCTCTGAATTACCCAATACTGAATCACTGAAACCCTGTCAACACACTGCAGTCACCAGAACACAGAACTCTGCAACAACGTTCAGATCTAACTGTATCATCAAAAATCATGCATTAGAGTGCATACGCTAATTGGAAGAGCTGAAACATCATGTATATGCAACTTCACCAAAGCGAACCAGCGTATATGTCATCAATTAATTACTTATAACTTCACTGCACTTCCTGACTTCATACATACCCAGATTATTACATATACAAGGATAATACATATGTTAGCAACCAAATCTAGTCCATCAAATCACATAAAGATAAGTCATTATGATCCTGATCCATTATAGATCTCATCCATCAACACTGAAGCTAAATACAATCAACCAAACTGAATATGCAGAATACTGACACCAGTAAACAGTCATTAGAACTCATCAACAAACAGAACCACCTATAACTTCAAACATCATAGCTCATATGGTATACACTACTTAGATATACCTCTAATTTTCACAGAATTTTTTAAGGCTAGAGACATGTTCTTGCGTCTTTAAACCACGGGATCTGTTGTTGAGGGCATAAACCTACGGATTTGGGGAGGCATGCACACAAGAACTACAAGAGGTGGTCATGCTTGTTGGACTTCCTTATAACCCCTGTGGGTACCCCTTCGAGTAGTAACGCATTATACAGAAACATGCATGAACTGCACTTCCACGTACCCTTGGGTATATTGGAAGCCCCCTAGGATAACTTGAAACCTAAACTTAGATAAGTTGTCAATCATCTTGTTGCTACAATACACTAAGAACAACACTTAAGGAGATTACTCGAACGTACAATAAGGTAGTTGGATAGTACGGCTAAGGGTACGGTCGACCCCCCTTAGTTAGCGCCCTAAAAGATTGGGCCGAGTACTATTGTTAGACCCCTGTGTATATTGCGATCTGTAGCACCTGCCACTCCTTTGTGACCATAGTTCCCTCTGCAATCTGAAGATTGCCCTCTACCTTCCCTTCCATATCAGATCCAATTATTGGGGTTTGACTACCACTGTCCAGATCAAATCCAACAGTTGGGGTTCTACTCCCATCATACAGATCAGATTCAGTAGTTGGGGTTTTCCCAATGCAGATCAGGCTCTTTGTGTAGTGAGGGTTTTTTCCACCATAGTCCAGATCAGATTTTCATAGAACATTCTCGTACCAAGACCTTGGGGTTTTTGTTACTACAGTCGAGGCCTGATTTTAATAGGATATTTGGCAGTATCAAGCTTTCTAGAATTTGGCCACTGCTGTATTGATTAGTTGGGAGTAAAAAAAAAAAAAAAATTGAGGCCATCTCGGGGTGCTTGCAAGAGACTTAGCCCATAAGCTTTAGGATGATGAGCTGGTCACAGTGGTACCATTCTCTTGTAAGCCCCCAATTTTCTGACGGTCCCAATTTTTTTCCCAACGCAGCTTCAAGTGACCCACTACACTAGACTCTGAGCTTGCCATCTTTCCAAGCATACTAATCTTAAGTAAGCTCAAGAATTTGACCAGGGCTGGTATATGCTTGGTACTATATCTCAAGTTATGGTTGCAGAAAGGGTAGTCGAGAAGGTCGACAAACTTAAGAAAAAAATTTGAGGAATTCGAGGAGAAAATTTCCGCCCATATCTCACAACTAGTAGACGTTATAAATATGTCTCGTAGGGAGGAGCCTAAATTTGATGCACACATAGAAGGATAATCCAACCATCACATTCACTTCCATGGAAATGACCACTCTTCGATCCACCAAACACCCAAGCTGGACATGTACAAATTTGATGGCTCTAACCCAGCAGTATGGGTAGCACAAATGGAACAATATTTCTTCCTTAATGATATGCAACGATGGAACAAAAATACATGTGGGATCCCTTTACTTGGACCAAAGGAGATGGCAGTGGTGGCAATGGCATCAAAAATATTATCCAGGGAGAGCAACTTGGAACATGTTCTCAAAATCCATATGTGATTGCTTTGATCGGGAATCTAATTTTTTGGGTCGTCTCACTAAGCTCCAGCAAACAATTACAGTAAAGGACTACATTGCAGCCTTTAAACAAATGACCATCAGAACTGACGACCTAGGAGATGAATTTTACTTGGAATGTTTCATTAGTGGCCTAAAGGAAGCCATCCAAGCCCATGTGTGGATGCATCACCCAGCGACTTGGTTGGGTGCATGACACAAGACCTTAGTTGTGGAAGTCACCTTAAATTCCCATTCCAATCATCCAAATTTCATTGCCAAGGAGTGTCCCACCTAGGCTCTAGGCCCCACCCAAACACTTAAGGTTCAAAAAGTGTCACCTGTAGAAATGGCCGAAAGAAGGAAACAAGGATTGTGCTACTACTGTGATGACAAGTACTCCCTCAAACATAAATGAAAGGAACCAAAATTGTTCCAAATTGATGCTATTGATAATAGCTCAGCAGATGAAGCTCCATCCCTTGAGGTTCTTGAGGAAGAAGCAGGTGAAACCCAAACCGACCCAGACAATGATCTCACAGCTACGCTAAGTGGGTCAGTTATATCACTACATGACTTGGCTAGAATTTCTTCGCCTTAGACTCTAAAAATATGAGTCTTTATTAAAAATCGACTAGTACTAGTATTGATTGATAGTGGAAACGCTAATAAATTTATCCATAAGAGTCACAAAACATTTTCATTGCTTTGTATGGGTGGTATCTAATTTCCAGGTCCTTATCATTGATGCGGGGACCATGAAATGTGAAGGTCGTTGTGAAAATGTTAAGCTTCAAATGAGAGACTATAACGTTGCTCTTTCTTTTGAACTGGCATGAAGAACAACATTCTTACTTGTGTAGCTGAATGTGATGTGTGCTAATGCAACAAAGAGGAAACAGTCAAGTTACCGAGAACCTTACAACCATTGCCACTCCCTTCTATTTGGATGAATGTTTCCATGGATTTCATCACTGGTCTCCAAAAATCAAGGAACAAATCAGTCATCATGGTGGTTATTGACAGACTTTCCAAATATGCTCATTTTTGTGCTCTACTGCACCCATTTACCCCAACTTTGGTGGATCAAGTTTTCTTGGACTATATCTTCAAACTGAATGGCATGCCAACTTCCATTATGTCTGATCGAGACCCCACTTTCACCTGCAAAATTTGGTAAGAAATTTTCAAGATACACATCACACAAATCCAACTAAGTACCTCTTATCACCCCCAAACTGATGGTCAAAAAAAGCAGTTAACAAATGTTTGGAGACCTATCTGAGGTGCTTCACTTAAGACAAGCAGCATCAATGGGTATACTAGCTACCTTTAGCTGAATGGTGGTATAATACTAACTAGCATGAACCCACCAATATCACGCCATATGATACAGTGTATGTCCAACTCCCGCCTTCACTAGTTTTTTATATCCCTGAATGTTCTAAAGTATAGGCAGTTGATAAGCTCCTACATAATCGTGTCGCCATGATCACTCATCACAACGATAATCTACATCAAGATCAGAATAGAATGAAGCAACAGGTTGACCAACATCACTCTGAGCACTCATTTCAAGAAGGGGATTGGGTAATCCTGTGACTCCAACCATATAAGCAAACATCTCTCAAAGAAAATGGATGCTAGAAACTAGCACCAAAATTCTATGTGCCTTATCAGATACTTCAGCGCATAGGAGCATTTGCTTATAAACTAGCCTTGCCACCAACTTCAAAAATCCATTCATTCTTCCATGCATCATGCCTCAAGAAAGTGGTGGGGAAAAATTTTAGGGTTCAAACAAGTCTACCTGAATTGGACGAGGAAGGCTCACTTTGGCTCTGACCAGAATAGGTCCTCGATACTCGCAAAAGACATCTTTGTGGCCACACGATCAAGGAAGTCCTCATCAAGTGGAAATACACCTCTCTAGAAGATGCGACCTGGGAACCAGCCATTATTCTTTAGTAGTTTTCGTAGCTTCAGCCTTGAGGACAAGGCTACTTTTTATGGGGTAGGCCATGTTAGGGTCCAACCCTAACCCCTTTATTTATGTAATAAGCACAAGGAGTTGAGTCAGATTCGTAGTTAATTAAAGAGTCAATATAGCTCACATTAATAATCATTGTAAATGGTTGACCCACATTACAGAAAAGGGACCACAATCAGTTGTAAATGGGCCATAGTTAATAAATAAAGTGGTTAACCCATGTTATGCAAGGGACCACTAGTAATTAGGGTTTTGGATGTCATTAAGCTATAAATAGTCTTAATTAGTGAGGGAAAGATCATCAAGTCCTATTGTAATTGAGCTCTACTCTATTGGAGGTTGTCCCCTCGAAGAGGCAAGTGAACATTGTAATTTTCTTTTGAATAATAAAATATCTTGCAGTTTGTCTCATTTCATTTGATAATTCTATGTTTTGGGCTAGATTTCTTTGTATTTTTGGTATTCTGGTTTTATCGCAAGTAAAGAGTATAACACTTTCTTATATTTCTCTTTTTTGTTTTCATATGGATGAAATATCTTCATTAACAAAACTTTTCTGCAATTATGGATGTGGGTAAAAGGTTGTCAGGATTTTCCCCATGCAATTCAAGAGACAAACAATGTTGTGTAGTCATACCATTGTTACCTAAAGACAAACTTTCTATTTGATAGAAGAAATAAATGTGCTTGTAAGATGGATTGGTGTATATATATTCTTTTAACAAATGTTGAACCTTGTTATCGATTTAAGGAAATTCTAATAAAGGAAGGATATTTGAATAATTACAAAAAAAAAGAAAAACAGTTTGAATCATCAATAGAAAAGAAAAAAGAATTCCAGATAGTGATTGCAGCCCTCATGAGAAAATGTCTCATGCTTTTTGGGTGAGGAGTCAACCTAAACCTAATAAGAAATATCTTGTCACTTTTCATCGCACAAATTTCATAATTTGTGATTGCCCATGGTCTATTTGTGGCAACATTTGCAAGCATGCCATAAAGGTAGGTTGGTTGTGTTCTCGTTCAATGGCTCCAAACCAATTCCTAAATCATTAGACCATAATTGATTCATATAATGACCCTCATGAGATACATATATAGGCACTAGATCTTGGTAAGATGCAAACACAATTGCCATGGATAGTTACAATGTTGATGTAAATGTTGAAGGACTTGAGTTGGCCAATGAGGAGTTGTTTGGCTACTTAGACCTCCTTCAAAACAATCCTCTTGCCAATTTTACCAGGAATGAACAATTGATTTCTTTGGTTAAAAAAATGTTTGATCACGCGAAAAATATTCATATTGTGGATTATGACTTCACGTGTGGGTTAGGTGATTTTCAGTAGTCTTTGAAAAATAAAAAGAGTTTCCTAAGCCCAAAAAAAAAAGTAAAACAAGAAAACAAAATGAAAGATTGAAAACTGATTTGAATATAACTACATATGAACATGAACCATTTGAGTTTGAACAACTCAACAAGTGAAGTCGCCCTCGCTACAACATTGCATGATTTTCCAGGTTTGTTTTGATATATTTGCTTTCAATTTGATTTGAACATTTATTAGTGTATTACATGTATTTAATATATTATTTTTGTGTTGAATATGTTCATGTATGTTTGATAAGTGGTGAACCTATGTTTTCTTATTTGGGAAATTTGTCCCCAATTGTCAATTAAGGTCAGTAAATAACTCCATGCATTTACATTCAATCTTTCAATACATTGATTATTTAGTATGTTATGGAAGATAAATTTCATGGGGTTGTTCCATACTTGCTTTATGCTTCCATACATTGGTGTCTAATCATGAATTTGTTATCCAAATTCAAATAAAAGCAACGGAAATGTAACAAAATTTGTAGCAATAGAATTTATACTAATAGTATCAAAAAGGAAAACATGTAAAACAAAATTTTACGAGTATTTGATAACTGCTAATTCATAATGATGATATATTATTGGAGAATAATATATATTACAACAACACAAATTATGTATTAGTTGACTATGAGTTTCCGCGGTAGTGGAAATGAGTGTCAGCAATGGTGAGCCAGTTAGTGTCACTAGCAGTGAAGGGGGAGAATGTCAAAATGGTGAGGGGGAGAATGTCAGCAATGGTGAGGAAGTGAATGTTAGCAAGAAGACATTGGTCACTCTAAATCTGAAATTGTAGGGGGGACATTCATGAATATTGTTGATATTATAATCACTATATCTTGCTTCATCAAAACGAAGATACACTCTTGTTTCCCGAATTTCATTCCATCATTCAACCTCTTCCTTCTTTTCAGGTTATAAGACTTTTTATATATCCTTGTTGGCAGTCAGATCATTGGATAGTGAAAATTAAGACCAATCTAGTTATTCCCACTTTGTTCCATGCAAGAAATATAGAAATCAACCCTTGTTAAGGATATCTATAAGTTTTGGTGGTGAAATGGATCTTTATCTCGGGTTTGTTTTTCTGAGGCATCCCATGTTGCTTTACATCCTTCTTGGGTGGAAATCATCAATATTTAAATCTATTTTGTGCAATATGCAATGGTCTGTTGCCTGTTCTTGGTGATAATCTCTTCTCCTCTGAAGAATTGGCCCACTCTTGTTGTTCTTGTATAGGTATTTCATATTCTCATCTAACCCACAAACTGCACTCATGATTTTCTTTATTAATTTTAGTAGATGCCACTCAACTAACCTGATTTCTTGATCTGAAAATATATGATCGTCCTCTGACACTTTGCAAGGTTTTAAAATTATGTCTTTAGTTCATAATTTATTAACATATGAATATTAAAATTTTAGTGAACTTAAAGATGAAAATTATTCAAAGCATAAAAAAGACATAAAGCAAGAGACACAACCAGTTGATGACGGATTTCACCCCTCCTGGGCTATGTCTTCAAGCCCTACTCAAAAGGCTAGGCCATTTTATTGATCTCACATGGAAAGTGAGTACATAAATAATCTTTTACTTTTAGATTCAAGCTTAAGATAAAGTGGCAATGTTTCCCTTCAAGAAACGTGCTCCTGCAAAGAACTCTCACCCTTAAATTGACTCAATTTTAGAAAGAGATGATTGCAGCAATACAAGGAGGAATAAGTAGCTAAGGTCCTCATAATCAAACTCGAGATCAAAAGAAATATGTTGGCTTCAAAAATTCTCTTTACATCAACTTCTCCATTCTAGAGCTCATAGGAAACAATGGTGAATGTCTGAAGATAGGCCTCTGCCTCAGCTTCCCATTGCAACTTACAGATTTCAAAAAGGCCCAATATTGGCCAAGTTATGTCTTAGAAGGCATACAACAGACACCAATAACACATTTGAGTTTCTCTGGAAAATCCTTTTATAAGTCCACAGGCAGGTTCCAGGGGTCAAACATGTGGACCTCCCATGATTTTCTTTGGAAAACATAACAATATTACATTGGGCGCAACCATATAACAATACATGGCATTCATGTAGTTTTAACACAATATTAATAATAGCCCGACTGTCGACCATATATAACATATGGTTATGAACTTTGGAACGATGACAAAGATTATTTAACCCACGACACATTTGATTATAACAATAGTATTCAACACCCAACGGTGATATCAATCTTCGACGCGTGGCATATATATGGCTGTAACCATAGCCCGATGGTGGTATATGAGTGTGCCACATATATCAACCCGTTATACTGAATTTTAGACTTTGTGGCATATGGTATATATTAATCTTTTGCACCCACTGTGATTTGATATGACTATTTAAACAATAGTTTTAACATATCACATATACCAACTCCGCGACACTGTGCTATTTGGTGAATGGTTGCATGTTGATACATATGCAACTTTGGAGTATGGCATTATAACCAAACATTCGACCAGGCATATAGCATTCACACTTGTGCTACCATGGTTTGATAGTGTGTTGAGTTTCCTGCCGAGTTGGAGACTCCCGTGCTAACTTTAGAGGCGTGTAAATATGATCTTTGGGTTTGGCAGGGCCACTGGATATGGAGGGCTCCGCCAACCCTCCCCCACATAGAATTATAACAAGACTTTAAATAAAATAATTGCGCCTTTGTTAATAAATCCAATCCATGGTGAATCAGTTTTTGTGATGTTCTTTTGGAGGTCATGGGTTCGAACCCCGACCCCGCCAGTTGACCTTTTTGTTGATTTTGACTTTGGCTATTGGGTAGTTTGACCACCACATGTCTTGCTGAGAGACTTCCACTTGGCCTGCATAGACCCATTTTTTTGCCTGTTGGATAAAAAATTCAAAACTTGTTTTATCCCTCATATGGAGGCCATTTAAACTGAAAATACCATCAGAATCAGCGCGAAGGGATCTTCGACTTAGTGTTGGTTTCGTGAGAATATGATATTATTGACTTTGGAGCATTTTGAGGATCTACTATTAACCATGGCCATCCTAGTCTCAAAACATTACATAGCCAATATGACTAGAACCAATTAAAGTCAATCTAGATCATACCTCCCTAGTAAAAGACTTTTGGTCGTCCACAAGTTTATCACAACAAGGAATTTATTACATCAATCATCAGTACATAAACTGTTCAGAACTTATTACCAACTCAACTAAACTTATTGATGTGATGAAAAATCACAGACACACAATTGACAATTTACATATAAGGCATGAAATCTACCCAGTTCCAAGTAAGAAACTTTTCTGGAGACTTACGTTCTTCTTTGTCATTTCTTGTTGCTTCCCCTTTTTGTGATTGTGCTATCCTCGATTCATGTGGTAGCATTGGACATGTGATCTTTGAAAGTCCTTTAAGCTTACACTGTGAATAAACTCTATCTCTTGAGTCCGTATCAGTCATCTTCTTGCTCAATTTCTCTGAGCTCTGTTTTGACGTTGTCGAGTCCTTCCCTGACTGTATCAAAGTATTTCCCGGAATTTTCTTTACTTGCAGTGTTGTGTCATCCTTTCGCAGACTAATCCTTGTAGCATGCAACTTTTTACTGTAAACTTTATGCTCCCAACATTCAGCTACACAATGGTTGTTACTTCCACATAAAGTACATGGATAAGTCTTTTTAACAATCTTTGTAATAAAATTTTGATTAGAAGACTCACCTTCCAAATCACTCCTAGAATGACTCGTCTGCTTACCTTTATTATCCTGTAGATTTTTCAGCACTTGCTTAGGATGTAATGACCAACACTGATCTCCTATGTGGCCTTTCTTTCCATAGTAGTCACATGTTGATTGGTTAAATCCCAATCCTTCGTATTGGGGTCTTTCCTGAACTGATATTGGTTGGAGTCTGCCTTGGCCATGCTTGTCGAGGCCTTTACCTCGCTGATGTACCATTATGTTCATAAAATTCATACCAATTCCCTTGGTATGTTTCTCGAAAGCTCCAATCTCATGATTTCTTGAATCCTCTTCCTTCTCTGTTTCTAAATCAATTTCTTGAGATGCTGGTACATAAGGAAATTCCTCAGAAGGTGAGGAAAAAGTACCAATCGCTTCTCCCACTGATTGTGCTTTTGGAGAAGCATATGGATATGAATTTCTTCATCTGACTTATGAATTGGATATAATTCATTGTCTCCAATTATGGATGGACTTCGATCTAAGAGACTTCCCCTCTTTCGTTTTCCCTGCTTGGCTTCAATCCTTGCTTGCAGTCTTTGTTTGTCTTCTTGCAATGCTTGCACCATGCATCACAATGCAATGTTCTCCTGCTGAAATTGTTGATTGAATTCTTCCAATTCTTCCAACTGACTTTGCTTCATGCTTCTTCCCATCATTATAATATGGTTAGAACCTACTCTGATACCAAAAATGATATTCTTACGTATGATCGTCCTTTGACAATTTGCAAGATTTTAAAATTATGTCTTTAGTTCATAATTTATTCACATTTGAATATAAAAATTTTAATGAAATTAAAGATGAAAAATATTCAAAGCATAAAAATGACATAAAGCAAGAGACACAACCTATTGATGACGGAGTGCACCCATCCTGGGCTACGTATCCGAGCCCTGCTCAAAAGGCTAGGTCGCTTTATTAATCTCACATGGAAAGGGAATACATAAATAATATTTGACTTTTAGAGTCAATTTGACCACGGAGTGGCAATGTTTCCCTTCAAGAAATGTTCTCCTACATAGAACTCTCATCCTTAAACTCAATTTTACAGAGACATGATTACACCAATACAAGGAGGACTAAGCAGCTAAGGTCCTCGTACTCAAACTTGAGATCCAAATCAATATGTCAGCTTCAAAAAGTCTGTTTACATCAACTTCACCATTATGGACTATGCTTACAAACAACAATGGTTATTGTCAAAAGATAGGCCTCTACCTCAGCTTCCCATTGCAACTTACAGATTTCAAAAAGTTCCAATATTGGCCAAGTTATGCCTCAAAAGGCATACAACGAGCACCAATAACACAAAGTCAAGCTACTTTCTAGCAAGGGCACAGTGGCAAATTATTTTATAAGTCCACGGGCAGGTCTCGGGGTCAAACCCGCGGACCCCCCGGGATTTTATTTTGCAAACATAGCAATATTACATTGGGCACAACCATATAACAATACATGGAATTCATGTAGTTTTACTACAATGTTAATAATAGCCTGATAGTCGACCATATATAGCATATGGTTATGAATTTTGGAATGAAGACAAGGATTATTTAACCTATTGCACATTTGATTATAACAATAGTATTCAACACCCAACGGTGATATCAATCTTTGACACGTGGCATATATGTGTTTGTAACGATAGTCTAACGATGGTATAAGAATGTGCCACATATATCAACCCGTTATAACGAAGTTTAACATTAGACTTCGTGGTATATGGTATATATTAATATTCCATGCCCACCGTGATTTGATATTACTGTTTAAACAATAATTTAACATATCACATATACCAACTCCGCGCAACTGTGATGTTTGGTGAATGGTTGCACGTTCATACGTATGCAACTTTGGAGTATGGCGTTATAACCAATCATCTGATGAGTCATGTAGTGTTGAAACTTGTACTAATGTGGTTTGACTAAATGTTGTGGTTGTTGTATTGAGTTTCCCGCCGAGTTGGAGACTACCGCGCTAACTTTGGAGGCGCGTAAATATGATCTTTGGGTTTGGCAGGGCTACCGGATATGGCGGGCTCCATACTATTATTACAAGACTTTAAATAAAACAATTGTGCCTTTATTAATAGAGAAAATCCGTGGTGAATCGGTTAAAATTTTGTGATGTTCTTTCGGAGGTCGTGGGTTCGACTCTCGACTCTGCGAGATAACCTTTCTACTGAGTTTGACTTTGACGACGGGTTAGTTTGACCACCACGTGTCCTGCTAGGAGACTGCCACTTGGCTTGCATAGGCCCATTTTTGCCTATTGGAGAAAATTCAAAACGTGTTTTCTCTCTCATACGAAGGCCATTTTTCAATCTGAATATACCATCGGAATCAGTGCAACGAGCTCTTTGACTTGGCACTAGTTTCGTGAGCATATGAGATTGTTTCCTTTGGAGCATTTTGAGGATCTATTGTTATCCATGACCATGTTGGTCTCAAAACATTACATAGCCAATATGACTAGACTCAATCAAGATCCATTTGGATCATTTCTCAAATAAGATACAAAGGCTCTCAACTACACATCTCCTACATAAGGGTTAGGATTCCATATTTTGTTAAAAAACAACAAAAATTTGTGTTGGTATAGTTTGTAGAGCAAGTTTTTTTTCTAGATTCATACAGGCTCTTTATGCTTCTATGAATCGATTTAGGGTATCAATCTGGAAAGGCTTATTGGTGATGATGTCATCCACTTTTAATATATAAAAAAATTCCATCAAATACACATCGTAATTGGTTGAAGGATCCCTACAACTAAGCACACCATCCATTAACTGTTTGAGTTCTATATTCTCATACTCCATCCTGGTCACCTTCTTTTGTAGCTTAACCATTGCATTTATATTTTCTCCTTTGAATTTGTTTATATATTCTTCCCATCTGTCACAAAGGCCATGAATTATCTTTCCATGCTCTTGCAAAGGTATTACTTTTTCCTTATATGAGGGTATCCACAAGGCTAATTTATCCTTTGTTGCTTTCATCAAAGGATCTGGTGTCTCCAGCTAATGAACCTTTTCCTCTACCATATTTTTTTTATTCCCCATCCTTTGTTTGCACAACAATTTCTTTGGTAAGTTTCTTGCCTTGTTCCTCATACGAGGCCATCCACTAGGCCAATTTATCCTCTGATCCCTTTATCAAAGGATCTGGGATGTCCACCTAAATATCCTTTTCTTCTACCATCCTTCCTACTGTACAAGTAGAACTGTGAGCTATGGCTAGTTCTTGATCCTTTGTTTTCACAATAATGTCATGGGTTTGTTTTTGGCTAAGGGGCATATTTTCTTGGACTCGAAGAGAAGGTATATCTATGACACCCATGGTTAGGGTTTTTGCAACCTGGGCCAAGCAATTTAATTTATTCAAAGATTCTTTTTCTCTGAGCTCATCTATTAGGCTTTTAAATATGTTTTGAAGTTATTTGTTTTTCATATGGAGAACCTTGTTCTTCCTTAACAATTAAATATATAGAGGAAGATATGAAGGGGTACTTATTGTTTTAACACACTTCTTTTTCAATTTTGGTGTGATTGCTTGGTCCTCCTTATCATCCCCATATAACACTAAAGTCGAGGTGAGGCCCTCTCCTCTGTACATGGGGGCTACTTATTGAATGTACTCATGGACTATGATTTATGTTTCTGGTGGTTCTTGTGTAATAGCAGGGGAAACCTCCTCAACTGGTTCTTCTGTGTCAACAAGGTGGCAAAATCCTTGTTCCATGAATCCTTTCTCTATGACTCCTTTCTCCATCAATACATCTTATAGAAGATCTTGTGTAGCATCAAGGGAAATCTCATATTTTGTTTCTTTTGTAACAACGGGGAGGGTTTCAGGAAGTGAAACAACATGGGCACACTTTGTCTTCTTCTTCTTGTATATTGGCACCATTTCCAAGAACTTCCTATATCCTCTTCTAATGGCAGTTTTACTCCCCAATATTTCTACATAATCTTGTTCATCTCCTTTCTGTGATGAATTAGTAGTAGAATCCTTACAAACCCTTATAAATTGAATGTTGGGTGGTTCATTTTCCATATGGCATGGTTCCATGGGAATTTATGCAATCATCAGGTCATGGAGTGAGGTTGCAGCTGCAAGGTCATGGGTTGGAGTTAGAGTTGCGAGGTCATGAGGTAGAGTTTCAACTGTGAGCTCATGGGGCAAAGTTGCAGCTACGAGGTCATGGGGTAGAGTTGCAACTGTTAGGGCATCCTATGGCGAGGTTGTAACATCTGCATGCAATGGTCTTCCAACTATGTCATCCCAATTTCTCCCTTAAGTAGCACATTAACCACCAAACGTTTAACGATGCCATGTTGGGACAAGGTTTCAAAAGGATGCATAGATTTCTGTATCGATCGGGCTATATGATCTAGTGTTCTATCAAGAAAAAAAGGCATGTTAACCAACTTGCCATCATGTAAGTAGTCTAACAATGAAATATGTTATTGATAAACAACTACATAGCCCCCCTTCACAGGTGAAAAATATCTGGACAAGGAACAAAACATCATCCCAAGGTCGTGGTAATTTCTTCCTCTCAAATATTGTGTCTTTCTTCTCCATTCATTCACCTACCTCAAGGAATTGTCGCAAAGCATCAGTTTGGGGTTTTTGGGGGCATACCATTGTTCTTCCATCTGGGTTAACCCTGTGGATTTTGCAATTGCTTCTTTTGTCGTATCCACCATTGTCCCTGCTACCTTACATCTACCTTCCGTGAAATGCATGGAAAATTATAGAGCTATCCCATCATTATACCCCTGCAATTGGCGAATATACTCAATCCATCTAGATTTTTCAAACAATTTTCTAATGTGTTGATATTTGTGTAGCAATTCTTCGGCAGGTTCTCTGTGAATTCTTGGGCCTCCCATCTTTAATCAAAGTTCAGAGTGGCTATGGTTGTGTTTGGAAAGTGGAATAGTTTGTATGGGGGAGAAAGGAAAGTAATGGAAGAGTAGATGCTAATGAATGTCGTTATCATGCCAGATAATAATTTAATCATGTGGCATCACTTAATGCAGAAGCCATTTCTCATCAAACGTTCCTTGTTATTGTGCTCACAGGAGATTCCCCTTGTACGAGTTGTCGTAATGACAATCATTGGAATGGGAGGTTGATAGGAATTAGGAATTACAACAACTGATACAACTGATTTGCGGTCATGATTTGTTGACGTGCAAATATGTGGGCCCATGCACCATGTTGAAAAACTCAGGGTTGATTATAATCACTCCTTAAATTATGTGCCTTAAAATGTTCAAAAAGTTCAAAAGCCCTTACAAGCATAGTTGCATTATATTATTGGTTACATTTTATTATTTATCCTTGAGTGCATATTATAATTTTGCAAGATTATTATATCATCTTCATTGATTTGCAGGTTTTTCATATTATCTTCATTGTTTTGTCGGCATAGTTGTTGTTTTCACATATGTTAGAACATTAATCAATTCAATTCACTTGATCATGCATGGCCTTATTTATTGATCTCATCGCTGAAGATGTTGATAATAGATAAATTAATGACAATTGAATGGTTTGTTTGGTTATTTATACAATTATCTTCCTTAAATGAAGTTGGATCTATCAATTGGGAAAATGCAAGACATCACAATTGCATTTTGTATATCACCATTTGTAAATGAAACATTAAATAATAATGATTAATCTTTAAGCTATCTTGGTTGGCTTGTAACCAAGGGTATCTCACATAATTTGTTATGTTAGGGGCTTATTATTTAAGAATTCAAGCTTATTAAACTTGTATAAATAAGAGTCTCTCTCTTTCACTTTGGATTGTGACACTTTTGATTTTTGGATAGCCTCATTAAATATTTTTGACCTACAACTTTGTGGAGTGATTTGGATGAATTTAATGCATTTTGACATTTGGAAAAAAATCATTTTCTCTCATGGAGCTTCTCTTGGGAAATTTGATGGATGGATATATTCTTCATTATCTTCTAAGTGTTGTTTAATACTACAATTATGATATAATAAATGTTTAATGCATGAAATATTTTCTATGGTTTTTAATGTGCCCTAATATTGTTAGAATATTGAAGATATTAGAAATTTTACATGTGTTACTCATGGATAACGAATGAATGAATGTTCCTAGAAGTTGTTTTGCATATTGCATCCTTGAAACTCCATTTATTCTTGCCAACAAAGTATAAATTCCTAGAGTAGTTGTTAAAGATGATAACCATAGGTGCATTGAAAATCCCTTGTTAAAGAAAGCCCTAATATGCATTAATGAAACCCTAATATGACCTAAGCAATGAATTCATGAATGAAGCCCTAAATGAATATGATAAGTGCATGAAATACTAAGTATTAAATTTGTCATTACCATAATTGATGAAGAACACATGTGGAGAAACCCTAGCATGAAAGTTTCCCTAGCAAGATAATGTCATAAAGCATATATAAGAAGCACTAACATTGTCCAAGGCATGTAAATATGATTTAAATAACCTATCTACAATTTTTAAACCCTAGAAACAAGTTCAAAACCCTAGATTCCAAACCCTAGGTGTAAACCCCTAGGTGCATTATCTCTGAGAAAACCTTAAGTACAAAACACTAGGTGCATTCTCTAGGAGAAAAGCCTAAGTGAAAAGCTCTAGGTGCAAACCCTTACATTGTTAAATATGATAATCTTGGGTAATGAAACCTAACATTGCTTGTTGAAGATGAAAACCCCAGGTGCATTGAAAATCCCTTGTTAAAGCAAGCCCTAATATTCACTAATGAAACCCTAAGATGACGTAAGAAATGAGTGCATGAATGAAGCCCTAAATGAACATTATAAGTGCATGAAATACTAAGTATTAAAGATTCCATTACCATAATAGATGAAGAACACGTGGAGAAACCGTCTCATGAAAGTTGCCCTAGCAGGACAATGTCATAAAGTATATATAAGAAGCACCAACATTGTCTAAGGCATGTCAATATGATGGAAAAGCCCTAGCTACAATTTCAAAACCCTAAGTGAAAAAACCTAGGTGTAAACCCCTAGGTGCATTGTCTATGAGAAAACCCAAAGTGAAAAACATTAGGTTCATTGTCTAGGAGAAAACCCTAAGTGAAAAACCCTAGGTGCAAACACTTGCATTGTTAAAGATGATAAACCTAGGTAATGAAACCATAGCATTTCTTGTTGAATATTAAAACATTAGATGCATTTAAAATCCCTTGTTAAAGCAAACCCTAAAATGCATTGATGAAACCTTAAGATGACCTAAGAAATGTATGCATGAATGAAATGAATATGACAAGTGCATGGAATCATAAGTATTAAATATTCCCTTACCCTAATGGATGAACAACACATGTGGAGAAACCCTAGCAAGAAAATGTGATAAAGTATATATAAGAAGCACTAACATTGTCCAAGGCATGTCAATATGATGGATTAAACCTAGCTACATTCAAAACCCCAGCAATAGGTTTAGAACCCTAAGTGCAAAACCCTAGGTGTAAACCCCTAGGTGCATTGTCTACGAGAAAACTCTAAGTGAAAAACCCTAGGCACAAACCCTTGCATTGTTAAAGATGATAACCCTAGGTAATGAAACCATAACATTGCTTGTTGAATATGAAAACCCTAGATGCATTGAAAATCCTGTGTTAAAACAAGCCCTAAAATGCATTGATGAAACCCTAAGATGACCAAATTAATGTATGCATGAACTCTAAATGAATATGATAAGTGCATGAAATCCCAAGTATTAAATATGACCTTACCCTAATGGATGAATGACACATGTGAATAAATTCTAGAATGAAAGTTTCCCTAGCAAGACAATGTGATAAAGCATATATAAGAATAACTAACATTGTCCAAGGTATTTCAATATGATGGGAAAACCCAAGCTAGATGATGCCCTTGATCCATAAAAGAAAACCCTAGAATAGGGTTGTTATGGAAAACACTTGTGTGAAGAAAATAAAAATAAAATTTCTAACTATAGAAATCATTTTCTGGAAAAACTATTAGACCAACTTGTAGAGGACATTATGCCCTTGTCGACCTAAGCCTACATAAGTCGGCCCTCTTCCACAAACATGTCTCTTCATTGAAGGAAATTTGTATAAATAGAAAGTGTGAATACTCATTTCAATGATCAGTCCAACCGCAGATAAAAATAAAATAAAAAGATAGAGCAAGGAGTAGCATACTTCACATCTCGTGAACTAGAAAAATCTGAGAGAGAAATAGAGTAAAGGTTCTTGGTGGAATATTCTTGTGGTTATGCTTCTCTAATGGCTATTTTCTTTTATTATTGCATACCCAATTTTGATGGTGGACAAAAATACCTTGTTTTGTGGAGAAGACAATCCAGACCTGTAAGAGACCTCCATCCGGCTTGAAAATGAGATATTTGAAAAATCACTGAATTTCGAAGTGTAGTATTCCTTTGCAATTTTGGACTATGTATCTCTAAAATTTCGGACTGTGGTATCTCTTTATAACTTGGGCCATCTCAACACACTTCATACCTGTCCAAAAATAAACCTTTGTACCCTCGGATATGTGGAACTTTGGGTGTTGTAATTTTTATGATAGAGCTAACCTCTGGAGTAGTAAATTGTTACAAACTTTGATTTGAAATTTGGAGAATTATTGAAGACATTGTAAGGTCTTGTTTTGTAACATCATTTGAAATAATTTTAGACTTGAAGGATTATCTTTGGAACCTATATTGCACAGAGTATTTGAGTCCTCAAGAAGCCCAAGTTTGAGCTTCTTGGAGCACAAGGTTGGAGACTTCAAGTATAGGTTGGAGCCTGGTTTGCTAAATATTAAAGTCTTCTTATAGGGTTGGAGCCCTGAAGGAATCATAGGTGTGATCGTACAAATTGGAAATTGAATTGTTGTAATTGAGGACTACAGTCCTCACCATTTGTTAATAAAAATATTTATTTTGTTATTCATTTTTTGTTCTGTTTTAAGTGATCATAACTGGTAAAATAACAATTGTAAAAGAAAATAATGATTCACACCCCCTAGTATTTCCAACAGTTAGACACAACTAACTGTAATCAAGATGACACAACTAAATTGAATTGAACTATTAGACACAACTTAATTATAATAAAAATGACACATTTTAACTATAACCACAATGTAATTCCAATAATCGCTTTGACTGAAAATTACATTCCTTACATACACATTACGTTTAGATTTAAAAAAGATACCAAAAATTTAAGTGAGCTCATATAAGTACATTAAAAAGGATGGTCATAATGACTTTTTATGTTGCTACAATAACATCATAAGAAAAAAGAACACCATAATAACCCTGATAGCAACCACAAGAGCAATGTATTCATTAAAAGGTCGCCTATATCGATTATCGTGAAAGACAATTGGTGGAGCACATGTTAGTTCCTCCACATATCTTGCACATCCACCTCCATTGGATGTTGCTTCACAGAGTAGATCATCAACAACCCTTTGAAAATCTGACTATTAAGTTATGGTAAAGCTTTGAAACTAAGAAGCAATGTTTTTTGCTTCTCTATGAAGGGGTTTTAGATTTTGACTTCTAACTTGATAAATTTTGGTCATTTGATTTCATATCAATTCCGAATTGGTGTAAATGACAATGTAATTTGCACCATAATTCCTCTTTGATGTTATCCCGTCAACTAGGGAAATATAGTAAGCATCATTATTTGTTGTTATGTCAATAATTTCTCTATTGTTCTGATATACTTGACTTGGTGCTTCATTGTCAAGCAAAAATCTAATTCATGCTTGACCAAGGTTTCGATGGCACCAAACCTGAATGGTCAGGGTCCACTTCTTCACCATCTACAAAATACTAAAACAATTACATTAAATCTTTTTAGATTTTGTTGAAACTATGTTACAACAACTCACTATTACAATGGCAGCAACTCACTGTTACAATGGCGGCAACTCATTGTTATAGTGGTGGCAACTCACTATTACAGTGGTGGCAACTCACTGTTACAATGGCGGCAGCTCACTGTTACAATGGCGGCAACTCCCTGTTACAGTGGTGGTGACACATGAGGGAAATGGACACATAATTATGAAAATACAAAAAATATGCTTTCATATTGTCAATCAAATCATATATCAATGAACCAGAATTTTAAAAGGTTGCAAGGCATATTAACTTCCTAAGTTTCCAAATTCAAGGCATGTTAAGAGACACACATCCACATTGTTAGACAATACCATCAAATTTTGACATTTGAAATGCATATCGAAAAAAATATCATCACCTTAAAACATTTGTTAATCATTGTGTGCATGTGCTTATACATCAATCACGACAGTTATGAGGAAATCATGGAAAAAAAAGCAGGCATGGAAAACTCGAAGGACAATGATAGGCAGAGTGTGTGTGTGTGTGCATATATATATAATGCATTATGGGATTTACAACTCTGGCTTTTCATATTAGAATAAGGTCTTGTTCTAAGAAGATATGTGTATTTTGATTAAGTTGTGACATAGAAAATAACAATATATATTAGCATACAACTTATGCAGGTGCTACAGTATTGGCATTAGATTTTCAGTAATAGTAAGCTTATAGACATTATGAATTCATGAATTTTTTACATTACTGTTTTTAGATATACCATAATAAGAAATTTCTAAATGTATATTTTGGTAGGATTTTTCCACCATTGTAGTTCCTTCTGGAATAAAGACAAGCGAAGTAACAAGGTTTAATAATTTTACTAGGTTTACTTGGTTAACCTAGGTTTATTAGGTCGATCTACATTTACTAGGTTGACCTAAGTTTACTAGTTTAACCATGGCTTATTAGGTTTATCAAGATTACCTAAGTTTACTAGGTTGACATAGATTTACTAGGTTAACTAGATTTACTAGGTTGACCTAGGTTTATTAGGTTGACCTAGGTTTACTAGGTAGACCTACATTTACTACATTGACCTAGATTTACTATGTTACCTAGTGCTACTAGGTTGACCTAGGTTTATTAGCTTTATAGGTTTAATAGGTTGAGTTTGGTTTACAAGGTTGACCTAGATTTATTAGGTTTACTAGTTTGACTTAAGCTTAAGGTTGATATATGTTTACTAGGTTGACCTATGTTTACTAGATTTTCTAGGCAAGCCATAGTCAACCATTGTCACCATGGTTTCTTATTGTAAACCTTGGTTGATTGCTTTCAAAATGATCAAACATGGAAAATGAGGATGAACCATAGTCAATCATAATTTATCATAGATTACTAAAGTTTAATGTGGAGAAATTTGGTCATCTATAGTCAACAAAATGTTTTCCATAATAAACCCTCCTCAACAATAACTTGAAAATATTTAGCCATAGTCAACCATGGCATGCTAATCCTCACCACACACGTTTATTGTTAACTAGCACAACCACATTAATAAAGTCGTTAAATACATTGATTGATGTCATTTTCCACCTTCAATACGCTTATCAATAGCATTAAAAGGTGGAAAATGATGCATATCCACGCATTTCAACAACTTTATTAATGTGGTCATGCTAATTTTATTGGTGTCTAAATCTCAAAAGACATAAACTTTAAAAGCATATCTAATTGAACTTCAACTTTGAGATATCCATATATAATTTTTAATAATTTGAATGCTATATTTTTTTTAGCTCTTATTGGTGAAGAATAATTACATTATGAAATAATCATCACCATAATAATAACAATCAAATGATAATCAAGTTCATCTAAGTATTCATCGTTGTAGTGTTTGGATGAATTGCTACTGAAATTATTAGGAGAGATTTGTTCAACTATGGCTATCAATCCTTTGTAAGTTTGTTCATTTTTTTGCCTAAAATCAACACACAAAGCAACGACATGAGAAAATTTGGCTGAAAATATGTAACATGAGCATGACTCTTTAGATTACAAATTTTCCACAATATTGACAAGCGACTTTCCACAACAGTGACCAGTGAGTTGCCACAATATTGACAATTGATTTTCCACAACGGTGACCAGTGAGTTGTTGCAATGGCGATGCAAATAGGTCACGCTGGTTAACCCATTGCAACAATTCATTGGGTCGTCGTTGCGGCAAATCACTGGTCATTGTTGTTGCAAATCACTTGTCACCATTACGGAAAATCATTGCTCACCATTGCGGCAACTAGCTTGTCACTGTTGCGGAAACTCATTGGTCACTGTTGCGACAACTCACAGAAAATTTTTAACAGAATTAGCGGCAACAAAAAAGAGGAATGTAACAAAATATGGTAGAAATTTACCTCTGCTCATTGGATTTTGACAATACGATGCCTTGCAAATCATCTTGGTGCATTATAACCAACCCATATCATTTTTTAACCTAAAAAGTTGTAACAACAATGAGAAAAATTGCTAGAAAAATTGTTAACAATAGCAAAAAAAATGTAGAAAAATTGATAAAAATGCATAAATTTTCTAAAAAAATGTAGCAAATTTACCTTTGCTGCAAACAGAAATAATTCCACATTTGGCTTGTCATTTCTTGCTACAAACAAAAAGAATTCCTAAATTTGGGTCAACATTTTTTGCTCCAAATGGGAAAAATTATCTCCCCTCATTTCTTTTTCCAACCTTTCTCACAACCAGAAATAATTCCATCGTTGGGTCATCATTCATTGCTAGCAATGGAAGGAATTATTATAGTTGGGTTGACACATCTCTCGCAAATAGAAATTCCATAGTTGGGTCGTGTCTTGAATTCTTGTTGCAAATGTATTCTTGCTACAAACGGAATTAGGGAGAGTCTCGGAAAAGGAGGAGAAAGATGACAAATACATAAGAGAAATGAGAGGGAGGGATGTTATCATTTGAAATTAAAGGTGTGTTCTTCTCGATTTTTAATTACTCTAGGTTGTCATGAGTGAACGATTATGAAATCGTCGACTCATACAAATGAATCGACGAATTCAGCAGGGAGGGACGCAAGTCCATGAATTTTTTTATCCCATTGTCAATAGTGACCATCATCCCCTCCTCTCATTTCATAAATTTCAAAATTCAAAATCGAGCGCCACTCGTGAATTCTCCATTCCCATTAATTCTCCACAAAAATTTGTTGCTTGTGGTAAGCGAGATGTCTTGTCATTTGTCGTGTGGTATTCTGGTGCAGAAATGGTAAGGCGAGGGTGAAAACAGAACTAGAGGTGTGCAGATGGTAATGAAAATGGAAAAAAATGGAGAGTTCTGGTGGACAAAGACGGAGACATATCCGTCAAGGAGACGAGGCCCACAGGTCTCAACAAGGGTGGAGGAGTTTATCAAATGAGTCTCGTCGGCGACGAGTCAGCGCGAAACACAAAGGGTGTTTCGTCGACTTGTTAGACTACTCCTTACAAAAAGTTATTTTGGACAATTTGTAACTTTGTAGTTGATATGACAATCTTTTAGATTCATCACAACTCAAAGATAATGCACAAACACTTATGTATCTCTCCTACTCATATCTACAAGTTCTAAAAAGTTGTTTCACAAGTCTATTATCGCTTAATGCTTAAATAATAATAGGTTCCACTATTATCTAAGTTTTTAGGTTTGAATATATTCTTGCACATATTTGTTGATGCATATGTCCAGTGTTTCTATGAGAACACCAACCGTGGTTCTATCATGAAATATAATGTAAATAATTTTACAACAAAATAAAATTAAAAACGAGGTGACTGAGTCAAGGGGCACATATTCCAGGACTGAGGAGGTTGCTTTCTTGGGATATTCAAGGTTTCCTTATTACAGGAAACCTGAACTGTTTTGAAAAATATTAAAGGTTGGTTAGTGTGTTTTCAATGACTAGGTCATGAATTAATTTGGGCTACAAGAGAAGCATGTAGGATCATGTGGCTTTGATAAACACTTACAAGGCATAAAGGACAAGTAATTTATGAAGCTTAGATGTTGTGGATAGCTAAAGAAAAAGGAAGAAAAAAAATCAACTACAAAGGAAAATGGATGCATTGGATCATCATTCAGTGAGCAAAGTAGGAGAAACAACAAAAATAAGACTTGCAGGAAGAAACAAAAAGGCAATGATATCATTTCGGTTGGCAAGATTAGCAGGAAGAAGGTATCTCCTAGGTGAGGAACAATGGCCTCCCAATTCCATGTATAGCCAAAGGGTGGAGATGGTATTTCTCTAGATTTCCTTGATGGCTGGGGTGGAGGGTTATTCCTTGGATTCCTAAAAGGACGAACTTTGGATCCTTCCTAGTTGATTGGTTTCGTAGTGGATTCTGGATTCCCCAAGGTGGGTGGAACCACTATGTTTTGTGTTAAGGGTGGAGAATTTCTCTCTGGACTCCCTTGATATTCTTGGGCGGAGGAAACAAGCCTTTAGATTCCTTGAATGTATTGGTTGGATACAATTGAACAACTGGAGGATGGAGGAAACTGGCCTCTGGATTCCCTATATATTGGTTTATTGTCGAGTGACTGGTGGGTGAAGGAAGGAGGGCCTCTGCAGTCCCTGCTTCAACTGATGGTTGGTGTTTTAATCCTTTCAAGAAGCCCCCTAGTCTCTAGAATCTCACTTAAGGGTGATAGATTCAAGTGAGATTTGGCTACAACTATCTATGGTTGGGTGGAGAGTCCCTCTCCTAGACTCAGCTACCCATACTTTCTACGATAAGTGTTCTTGGCATACCTGTGTTTTTAATGAAATTATGTTTCTTTTTGGATTGGAACAATGACATTACTATGTAATAGCTTTCTCTGCTTATTTGGTCACAACTCATATTAATCTAGTTTGGGAAAGAGAACTATAGCTAAAGGCAATGGTATAATTCCCATTATAATTAGTATATACATCAATGTAAAATCATGCCACTATGTACCAGAAAAACAAATGTTTTTCTTTGGTTTGGTTTATTTCATCTGGAACAACTTTGCCACAAGTACTTGAAAACTTATTTTAATGGTTCTATGGCATCTAGAACACACACGCACACACAGACAATATATATATATATATATATATATATATATATATTATATATATATATATATATACATACAATCAAGTCAGGTCCTGGTGTTGATCCATGGCACTATTGGTGATATAGACAAAACCTGGGTGTTGTATGTTTACTTATTGACTCTGTGGACACAAATGAATAGCCTACAGGCTTGTTAGCGATCCAAATTAATAAAACTATACACATATTCTATGTCGAAGACATGCTGAGGATGTAGTGATCGGGATGACGTGTCCTGGAGATCCCTTCCCGGAAGGTTAAAAAGGGAGCATTTGGTAGGAGTCATCAAGGTGACAGGATTGGGATGACCTGTCCTAGAGGTCCCACCCTGAATAGTTAGAAAGGAGAATTTGCAAGGAATCACCAAGGGGATAGGATTGGAATGATGTGTCCCAAAGGTCCCATCCTATAGGTGAAAAAGAGGAGAAAGAAAGGAGTCGTCGAGGTGATGGGACCGGGATGACGTGTCCCGAAGGTCCCATCACGAAGGTGTGAGGAGAACAATGGGGAGAAGCATCAAGATGATGTGGCAGCCTGGTACCCAGGAAGAGGACAGAGGGATGGGCCCCATTGTTCCATAAGCACATGTTAGAAAACCCATTAGTGATTTGGGAAAACTGGAAACTGCCTTGCGACACCCCCTTACAGCAGTTTCAGAAAAGGTTATGGAGGGTGTCGGAATTAACATAAGCCATCGATTTCATGATCAACAGTGTCTTTTCAGACCGTTCTGAGGGGTGACCTCCTCATAAACATTGTGCACTTTACCTTGTTGAAGTTGCTTATGATAACTTCACTGCCCAATCATGTAGAGATCCATCCGGAAATTGCACGCTTTTATGCACCATTGGTGACTACTAGAGTGTGTTGGCATGGAAAATTATTAGTGGTCCCAAGGATTAATATATGTATGTGTGGGACCCGTCAAATATGGTTGTGTGGCATATATATATATATATATATAGGCAAAATTATTTATAAATAAATAAAATGAAGCTATTGAGATATGATTCTTGTGCTTAGTGTTAAAAAAAAGGAGATGCATAAACCCTAATTTAATCAAATTTAATCCTCAACAAGGAGTATTATATATGAGACACAAAACAATATATAATAATAATAATATAATAGAAAATTAAAAATAAAAAATTCTCATTTTTCTAATAGAACAAGCAAGATTAGATTTATCACTAGCCATCCCACTAGGTTAAGTGGGGTGATGTTATAGTTTCCAATATCCCAAGTATGTTCTCTTCTCGTAACCCTAGAATCATTTGAAATAATTTTCCATCAAATATGTTATCTTCCTATGAAGTATCAAATATTTCTCTCATTGATATTCAAGATTCAAACATATAAATAAACAAACATGAGAAATAATCTTCTATAGTATAAAAAAATTACTTGCATGGTAGTTGTTGTTTCCACCTTATGCCTACAATAATGTCACTAACAACAAAGTAAATTTATAAATATATTTTTGTAAATCTACTTTTTATTGGAAAATTAAAACTTAAATGACTCTTTTCAAAAAAAATCTCTATGCACATTTTTGAAGCAATAGAAAAAGTTTTACAAACTTTAGTATTATATAGGTCTTTCTCGGGTTCCTTAAATATATAGGTCTTTCTTGGGTTCCTTAAATATTAACCACAACTAAATTTATGCTCATTAAAAAAAAATAAAAATAAAAATATATAACAAATCATAAAATTATAAATAATATGATAAAAGAAAGAGATATTATTTTATTTAAATTACACATCACCAAAATTTTCTAACCTTCTTAAAAGGAAAGTATAAGCAACTTTGCTACTATTTCACTTGTTATTATTAATATAAATATTTGATAACATTATGCCATTTGAACATTTTAAATAAATATGTTGAACCATATGAGATAACATGGTTAGATAACATGGTTGAACCATATTAAATAAAGTTGTTTATTTGATAACATTATGATTTTGATAATGATTTATATATGCATAAATATATTATTAATAATTACATGTATTAATATTATTTATTTATAGAGATATTTTGATACATTATTGATATAGATAAAATATTATAGAAGTATTATTAATATTAATATAAAGATATGTCTTTAGGGGGTGTAGATTAGTTGGTTATATAATGTTTTGTTAAGACACTTCATGCAATACCATTGGTTCAAACTTTATCTAGTTTGTGCATAAGGCTTCATGTGAGGTGTCTAGTGCACCTAAAAGTATGTTTTTAATGAAAGTATGTTTATTTCTGGATTGGAACAATGACATTACTATGTAATAGATTTCTATGCTTATTTGGTCACAACTCACATTAATCTGGTTTGGGAAAGAGAATTATAGCTAAAGGCAATGGTATAATGCCCGTTATAATTAGTAAATACATCAATGTAAAATCATGCCACTATGTACCAGACAAACAAATACTTTTCTTTGGTTTGGTTTATTTCATCAGGAACAACTTTTCCACAAGTACTTGTAAACTTGTTTTAATGGTTCTATGGCATCTAGAACACACACACACACACATATAAATACAATCGAGTCAGGTCCTAGTGTCGATCCATGGCACTGTTGTTGATATAGACAAAACCTGGGTGTTGTATGTTTACTCAATAACTCTCTAGACATAAATGAATAGCCTACAGGCCTGTAGGTGATCCAAATTAATAAAACTATACACATATTCTATGTCTAAGACATGCTGAGAATGTAGGGACCGGGATGACGTGTCCTGGAGGTCCCTTCTCGGAAGGTTAAAAAGGGAGCATTTGGTAGGAGTCATTAGGGTGATGGGTTTGGGATGACCTGTCCTAGAGGTCCCACCCCGAATAGTTAGAAAGGAGAATTCGTAAGGAATCACCGAGGGGATAGGACTGGGATGACATGTCCCGAAGGTCCCACCCTATAGGTGCAAAAGAGGAGAAGTCAAGGAGTCGTCGAGGTGATGGGACTGGGATGACGTGTCCCGAAGGTCCCCTCCCGAAGGTGTAAAGAGAACAATGGGGGAGAAGCATCAAGATGATGTGGCAAGTTGGTACCCAGGAAGAGGATAGAGGGATGGGCCCCATTGTGCCATAAGCACATGTTAGCAAACCCATTAGTGATTTGGGAAAACTAGAAACTGGCTTGCGACACCCCCTTACAACAATTTCAGAAAAGGTTATGGAGGGTGTCAAAATTAACATAAGCCATCGATTTCATGATCGACAGTTTCTTCTTTCTAACCATTCTGAGGGGTGACCTCCTCATAAACATTGTGCACTTTACCTTGTCGAAGTTGCTTATGATGACTTCACTGCCCAATCATGCAGGGATCCATCCAGAAATTGCACACCTTTTATGCACCATTGGTGACTGCTAGAGTGTTTTAGCGTGGAAAATTATTAGAGGTCCCAAGGATTAATATATGTACATGTGGACCCGTTGAATATGGCTGCATGGAATATATATATATATATATATATATATATATATAATATATATATATATATATTATATATATATATATATATATATATATATATATATATATATATAATGAAGCTATTGAGATATGAGTCTTGTGCTATATATAAACCCTAATTAAATCAATTTAATCCTCAATAAAAAGAATGTATATATGAGACAAAAAAAAAATTCTCATTTTTCTAAAAGAACAAGCAAGATTAGATTTATTAGTAGCCATCCCACTGGGTTAAGTGGGGTGATGTTATAGTTTCCAATATCCTAAGTATGTCCTCTTCTTGTAACCCTAGAACCATTTGAAATAATTTTCCATCAAATATGTTATCTTCCTATGAAGTATCAAATATTTCTCTCATTGATATTCAAGATTCTAACATATAAATAGACAAACATGAGAAATAGTCTTCCATAATATAAATAAATTACTTGCATGGTAGTTGTTCTTTCCACCTTATGCTTACAATAATGTCACTAACAACAAAGTAAATTTATAAATATATTTTTGTAAATCCAATTTTTATTGGAAAAGTAAAACTTAAATTACTCTTTTCAAATCAAAATCTCTATGCAAATTTTTGAAGCAATAGATAAAGTTTTACAAGCTTTAGTATTATATAGGTCTTTCTTGGGTTCTTAAATATGAAGCACAACTACATTTATGCCTATTAAAAAAAAAATTTAATGATAAAATCATAAAATTTAATAAATAATATGATAAAAGAAATAGACATTATTTTATTTAAATTACACATCACCAAAATTTTCTAACCTTCTTAAAAGGAAAGTATAAGCAACTTTGCTATTATTTCACTTGTTATTATTAATATAAATATTTGATAACATTATGCCATTTGAACATTTTAAATAAAGATGTTGGACCATGTGAGATAACATGGTTGAACCATATTAAATAAAGTTGTTTATTTGATAACATTATGATTTTGATAATGATTTATATATGCATAAACACATTATTAATAATTACATGTATTATTATTATTGATTTATGGAAATATTTTCATACGTTATTAATATAGATAAAATATTATAGAAGTATTATTAATATTGATATAAAGATATGTCTTTAGTGGGTGTAGATTAGTTGGTTATATAATGTTTTGTTAAGGCACTTCTTGCAATACCATTGGTTCAAACTTTATCTAGTTTGAGTACAATGCTTCATGGGAGGTGTCTAGTGCACCTAAAAGTATGTTTTTAATGAAAGTATGTTTCTTTCTGGATTGGAACAATGACATTACTATGTAATTGCTTTCTATTCTTATTTGGTCACAATTCACATTAATCTCGTTTGGGAAAGAGAATTATAGCTAAAGGCAGTGGTATAATGCCAGTTATAATTAGTAAATACATCAATGTAAAATCATGCCACTATGTACCAGACAAACAAATGCTTTTCTTTGGTTTGGTTTATTTCATATGGAACAACTTTTCCACGAGTAACTGAAAACTTGTTTTAACGGTTCTATGGCATCTAGAACACACACACACACACAAATATATATATATATATATATATATATA
>APFE030420123.1:34281-92567 GCA_000404065.3 Pinus taeda | reverse complement strand
AGGTCCTGGTGTCGATGCATGGCACTATTGGTGATATAGGCAAAACTTGGGTGTTGTATGTTTACTCATTGACTATGTGGACACAAATGAATAGCATACAAGCTTGTAGGCGATCCAAATTAATAAAACTATACACATATTCTATGTCGAAGACATGCCGAGAATGTAGGGACCAGGATGACATGTCCTAGAGGTCCCTTCCTGGAAGTTTAAAAAGGGAGCATTTGGTAGGAGTCATCAAGGTGACGAGATTGGGATGACCTGTCCTAGAGGTCCCACCCTGAATAGTTAGAAAGGAGAATTCGCAAGGAATCATCGAGGGGATAGGACTGGGATGATGTGTCCCGAAGGTCCCATCCTATAGGTGCAAAAGAGGAGAAGGCAAGGAGTCGTCGAGGTGATGGGACCGAGATGGAGGTGTAAGGAGAACAATGGGGGAGAAGCATCAAGATGATGTGGCAGGCTGGTGCCCGGGAAGAGGAGTGGCCCCATTGTGTCGTAAGAACATGTTAGCAAACCCATTATTGATTTGGGAAAACTGGAAACTGCCTTGCAACACCCCCTTACAGTGGTTTCAAAAAAGATTACGGAGGGTGTCAAAATTAACATAAGCCATCGATTTCATGATCGACAATTTCTTCTTTCCGACCATTCTGAGGTGTGACCTCCTCATAAACATTGTGCACTTTACCTTGTCGAAGTTGCTTATGATGACTTCACTGTCCAATCATGCAGGGATCCATCTAGAAACTGCATGCCTTTTATGCACCATTGATGACTGCTAGAGTGTGTTGCTGTGGAAAATTATTAGTGGTCCCAAGGATTAATATATGTACGTGCAGGACCTGTCGAATATGGTTGTGTGTGGCGCGCACACACACACACACACACATATATATACAGGCAAAGCTATTTATAAATAAATAAAATGAAGTTATTGAGATATGAGTCTTGTGCTTAGGTGTAAAAAAAAGGAGATGCCATAAACCCTAATTAAATCAATTTAATCCTCAACAAGGAGAATGTATATATGAGACAAAAAAAAAATCTCATTTTTCTAACAGAACAAGCAAGATTAGATTTATGAGTAGCCATCCCACTAGGTTAAGTGGGGTGATGTTGTAGTTTCCAATATCCCAAGTATGTTCTCTTCTTGTAACCCTAGAATCATTTGAAATAATTTTCCATCAAATATGTTCTCTTCCTATGAAGTATCAAATATTTATCTCATTGATATTCAAGATTCAAACATATAAATAGACAAACATGAGAAATAGTCTTCCATAGTATAAATAAATTACTTGCATGGTAATTGTTATTTTCACCTTATGCTTACAATAATATCACTAACGACAAAGTAAATTTATAAATATATTTTGTAAATCCACTTTTTATTGGAAAATTAAAACTTAAATTACTTTTTTCAAATAAAAATCTTTAGGCACATTTTTGAAGCAAAAGATAAAGTTTTACAAGCTTTAGTATTATATAGGTCTTTCTTGGGTTCCTAAAATATGAAGTACAACTAAATTTATGCCTAGTACTAAAAAAAAATTAATAACAAAATCATAAAATTTAATAAATAATATGATAAAAGAAATAGACATTATTTTATTTAAATTACACATCTCCAAAATTTTCTAACCTTCTTAAAAGAAAGTATAAGCAACTTTACTACTATTTCACTTGTTATTATTAATATAAATATTTGATAACATTATGCCATTTGAACATTTCATATAAAGATGTTGAACATATGAGATAACATGTTTGAACCATATTAAATAAACAATTATTTGATAACATTATGATTTTGATAAACACGTTATTAATAATTACATGTATTATTATTATTAATTTATATAGATATTTTGATACATTATTGATATAGATAAAATATTATAGAAGTATTATTAATATTAATATAAAGATATGCCTTTAGGGGGTGTAGATTAGTTGGTTATATAATGTTTTGTTAAGACACTTTTTGCAGCACCATTGGTTCAAACTCTATCAAGTTTTTGTACAATGCTTCATGGGAGATGTCTAGTGCACCTAAAAGTTACAATGCTAGCAATCAAAATTGATCTCATGTCATGTGAGTACATTTTTATCCTAGTTGCTCATTCATATAGACAATAGTAATAATTGAAAGGTACATAGACACATTAATATAGATAACGATGTTGAATCATTATTAATAAATATATATATAAATATGTAGATATAGACACATTTATTAATATAGATATACATGTATGAATGCATTTATTACTAACATACATTTATATATTTTGATAATGCCTATTTGATATATTATTGAAAAAAATCATGTAAATTGTTAAACCTATGAAAAAGTTTTCATTTACATGACATTACATCAATTCAAATATCTTCATGACAAAGAAATTTTTTATTAGAAATGTTTTCAAAAACCTTAGATACAACTTCCTTTTGGCAATGTGTCAAACATTTCCCAATTTTATGAACATTACCCAACGTCCTCACATGATGAACAACACTCAACATTACAATGTGACAAATGTTAATCGACATTGTAGCCTTATGAACATTTCCCAACATCACACCATGATGAATACTACTCAATGTTGAAATGTGACTAATATTTCTTGATTGTTGTAATGTGGCAAACATTACCTGACATCATGATGTGATGAACATAATTCAATGTTGAAATGTAATGAACATTACGTGATGTTACAATGTGACAAATAGATCCAGATAAACATGACTTGATGTCAAATTGTGTCAAACATTACCCAATCTCAGAATGTGATAAACATGATTTGAATTGTGCAATGTGACCAACGTTACCCAATGTCACAATATGATGAACATTACTTGATGCTATTACATGACAAAAATTACCTAATGTTACAATGATGAACAATGCCCAACTTTACAATATGATGAACATTACCCATGTCGTAATCAACCATAATCAATGACAATCGCCCATAGTTGAACATAATCAATCATGGTCAACCCTAATCAACCATGGTCAATGATATTGAACCATGGGCAACCATATTAAATGATAGTTAACCATACTCAACCATGGGAAACACTATCAACCATGGTCAACCATAGGCGACCATAGCCTTTCATGGGTAGTCATACGAAACCATAGTTAAATATGGCCATACATGGTCAAACATAGTCATACACAATCTACATAGTCAAAGATGAGAAAACCTGGTCTACAAAAGAAAATATAGCCAAAATGGTAAACCATAGTCAACCATAATTAACTAGAATTATGCATAGTCCACATAATCAACCATGGGCAGTCATTGTAAACAATGGGTAGCATGGTTAAACATAGTCATCCATGCTCAACCATAGACAACATGGTCAACCATGGTTAAGCATGATCAACATGGTCAACCATGTTATCATAATAAACCATGGTTAGCCTTAGTTAATTGCAGTGAACACGAGCAACCATGGCTAACTTTGGTTACAATGGGTAGCATGGAAAAAAATGGTCATCCATGATCAAGCATAGTCAACCATAGACATCATGGTCAACCATGGTTAAACATGCTCAACCATGGCAAAAAATGGTCAACCATGGTAAAACATGGTCGACCAAAATCAAACATAATCTCTTATGGTCAAACATATTCATCCATGGTCTACCATAATTAACCCTAGTCAATCATGGTCAACCCTCATCAACCATAGTCAACCATAACTTAACCATATTTAACCACAATTAACCATGGTCTACTAATTCTCCCCATGCACATTTATCATCAACTAGCACAACCACATCAAAGGTGGTTGTTATACACCAGTCGACCCCAATTGATTTTTCGAAATGAAAAATCTTATCGATAAATATATCAACTAAATTAAAAACGTTTATATTAAATGATATCAAATATACATTAAAAAATTAGTAATCCAAATATTTATCATATAAGTAACAATATCAAAATGCCAACAGTTTTATTTTTATAATAATGTCCCTCATTTCTTTTACCCAAAATAAAGACCTAGTTTCCCTAAATTACTCTATCCCATTAAGAAAATCTATTTATATTTATCAAGAAAATAAATTGAAATTTAGAATTAATAAATTATCACTTCCCAAAATCCTAAAAGTTATTTCTCTATAAAAAATAATCAAAATACCAACATTATAAAACACTCCTAATTTCAATTCCCAATAATCACATATCTTCACTTCATTCTTGGTCTAACTTAACTTGTCAATATAAACATTATATATTAGACCAACTAAGAAAGAAAGCTATTCTTTTATTCTTTTAGAATAATGCATACACAAATATCTATGCTTACTTTTCTTCCCAAAAGAAGAGCGTGTTATCCAATTTTAAAAATAGAAAGGTGGCTTCCCCACTTCATAACCTTGATTTTTAATAGTTCTAGTTTATATCGATATATATATCATATATATTGCATTGCATATACGCTCAATGACATGTAATAATTTTTTTTTAATGTATTAGTGTTAACCTTTTATTAAAAAAGTATTATATAAGTAAATAAATTTATTTATGTTTAAAAATTATATATAATCGTGTTAAGAGGTGTTTTATGGTTTAGTTACAAGAGAGATATGTAGTTTTCATAATAATAAAAATAAATTAGTATTAAAAATATTAGCTTTTTATTGTAAGTAAATGTATTTATATATTTAATAAGTAAAAATGTATATACTTTATATTTATGAGTGTGTTTTCTGTTTTGTGTGAGGAAATTAGAGATGAGAATTGAAAGGCATTGTTTCAAAAAGGAGAAACCAGAGCTCAAAAGTCTTACATTCAAATTGACAGTTATCAAAAAGCATGAGCCTAAGATCTAGTATTTAGTTGATTGGCATTAATGACCAAAACTAGTGAAGTGCCAAAAGCATCAGCAAGCCTTGAGGCTATGTGTCGCATATTCATCAGCCAAACCAAAATGAACATTGTTGTGAGCTTTCCATTGAGCCAGACCAGACTGAGAGTACCAACCTGAGAATCGTCTTGAGGCTGGAGTGCTATAATTTGTTGCATTGGAACTGCATGGTCACCACGCTAGAACCACATTGAACCTGATCGTTGCCTTGGGCTTGCATGTTTCCAGAATCCATCAGGGGGCTCCTCCAGAATGTAAGAGTTATAGGGATTAGGGCAAGGAGAGGAGGGGGAGGGGCATCGACCATGGTAGGGATGGAAGGGTGGGGGTGGGACACTAGAGCATAGGCAATAGGCAGAGATGTGGATCCAATAAGAGGGGAGTATGAGGGAGAGGGAGCAGGTGAAGAGGAGGATGGGATGTTCAGTGGAAATTCAATATTAAGGTCTTTGACCAAGCGTTTGAGCAAGGAGAAGGAATGACTTTGGTGGGAAAAGAGCTAAGTTATCTAACCAGAGGCTTTCATCTTCTCTTAGGTTTTCTCATTGAGCTAGAGGGAGAGGAGGTTTCAGAGAGCCCAGAGCGTCAAACAACCTCTGCGAGTCTCTTCCTCCTCTATGGTAATAACCTCTCTCCTAATTAACTATGGGGTGCCATAATCAAACATATTTGTAATGGTGGCTTCGTCAAAGATGGTGGGGCAACGCCCATGACCCCTACCTCTTCTATGGCATCAACCTCTACTCTTGTAGTGATTCATCATTGGGTGGCAGCAGGGTAGCATCGTAGAGCCAGAGATGGAGCGTACAGAGGGAACATTGGAGGGAATAACTGAGGGCATGTTGAGATTTGTAGCTTGGGAGTTACTCCAACCCCTAGGGTTCATGGATTAGAGGTTAGAGTGCCAAAAAAGTGACTTGTGGTCTTGGAACCCAAGCTTGGGGTTTTGTACCCAAAGGTTTTGGGGCTAAAACCATGAAGATATTTTGACATGTGATTATTTGTGATGATAGAGGACCCCGAGAGGAACCCAAGGCAATGGAAACCATCCAAATCTGAGGTCTAGAAGTCAAAATATTGATATTTGAAGGTTATGTGTGGGCTTGCACAAAGAGAAGTCAAGTTGGCCTAGATGTTAGGAGGCCTAATGACAATTGTACGAGCTCTAAAATGAAATTAGATTCAACCCTTGTATTGGTTATAAATACAAGGTTATTGTAAGTCATTTGTGTATATCCTAAGTGCACTTATCATCAAATAGGAGCTCTGAAATAGGGTGCAAGTCTCAGGACACAACAAAGTTTGGAGAGGAATTCTTTGCGGTTTTGGTGCAAATTTTATGTGGCAAAGGCTACACCTCTGAGGCAGTCATAAAATTGACTTAAGGGAAAATTTGAGGGTAGATTGTGAGTGCATCTTCCTTGCCATATTAAGTCGCAGGGGCAGAGGTAAGTTGGGTGAATTATGTGCTATTTGTGTATGGTATGGTGTCTATGTTCATGTTGCAGAAGAAGAGCTACTACAACATTAGGTTGGATGACATGTTTGAGGGGTCGTGAGACCTAGGGAGGATATTCCCTTCAAGCCACAGTCACGAGAAGGCTCAACACAGTTGAATAGGGGTGTAAACCCTTGCTATGAGGTAGAAACCTATTGTTATAGCATAATCACGAGTTTTAACTTTGATTTGAGGAGGATCCTTGGGAAAAATAGTGTGTGGAGAAGAACTAGTAGGGATAGAAAAGGAGGAAACAATATTGAGCAAGGGAAAACAATGAATTGAAGTAGGGTTAGGGCTGCTAGGGTGACCTAACCAGAGCTTAAGAAAGCACAAATCCCAGGGAAAGAGGGAGCAATAATGTTGCAGTAGTGACCTCTTGCAAATGTTTGATTGATATGTGGATTGTTTGAGGAGTTTGTTGGTAGCCAAGAGGAAGGGTAACCTAGATGTTTGGATGCCCTAACTAGAGTGTAGATTCTACAACAAGGATTGGTCACTCGTGGTCTATTGGAGGGAAGCATGAAAGTGGATCAAATGTGGACAGTGGATTTCAAAGTTATGGTATTTTAGAGGATAGCATGATAGTGCCCAAGTTGGAGCTCGGTGTGCAACACTTCGATGGACAAAAGTAGCTGCTAGAGTGGCAATTGTTGAGCTCAAGGTCTCATCAGGCATGAGCAGTTTGAGTAGCCCTAGACTTTCCGTCTGGAGAAGGACATATACAACAAAAGATGGGCAGTCCTCTAAGCCCATGTTAATTATGAGAGAAGGACATCTTCTAGTGATAGGTGGTAGCCCTCCAAACCCTATGTTAGTATTTATTGGAGAAGCGCAAGAAGACTATGGTGATATGAAATCCCTGAGTCGCTGAGGAGAAGTAGTGGGAAGTTGTGAGTTATTCACAAATGGAGTTGTAGACAACTCGACAAGAGTCTCGATGTGTTATTCTCTTGATGGACTAAGGCACAACTAGTGAGAAGATTGGATAGATGAGATTCAGTGGCAAGATGTACTTGGATCCTTAATAGAGGTAGTGTTGCAAATTGGGAGACGAAGGACCAGGAAGGTACAGGGTACGACCAAGAGGAGTTGTGATTGAATGCTACATCAACCAAATGGTCAAATTATCTTGTTGAGGGTAGATTGGTTATCGATGGAATGACACTAAGCCCCAGTTTGGTATCTTGTATCAGTGGATGTATGAGGGGCATTATCCCTAGTACAAGTGACATAAACTATTGTATTATTCAGTTGGATTGATCTAAAAAAGTTGGCTTATTGTACAAAATTGTATGCCTTTGTATATTTTTTGCACAAGTAGTTTAATTATTATATATTGTTCTGTTGTGCAAAGCAATTTGTTGTGATACTTGGTTTGGTAGCATCAGTGATGATAAGATTCTATCCTAGACACCAGTATTGTGAAAAAACAACATGGTATCAGAGCGTGTCTAAGATACTTTGAAGGGACAATAAATTAGAGTGTGCACAACAAATCAACTCAGAGGGAGTTAGGGTTTTCTAGATCGTGGAGCATAGGGTTCAAATGAAGACATTGAGATGTTGTCTTGACTAGCTTGGAGGCAAGAATGGTTGGGATTTATGGTGGATTGGTGGTGAGCCTGGTGAACAACAATTTGTTGTAGGGTGGAATGCTAATCATGGACATCTTTTGATTGTCCATGGGTCAATGAGATTGCTTGAGGATTGATTTGGCATGAATGAGATCAGGATGATCAAGATCACATCATGTGATGGACTACAGATTTTCCAACTAGAGTCTTCATCAAATCGTGATGTTGCATATCTAAGATTGGAGGGGTTTACACGAGTTGTGTTTGATCTAGGAGGATGATTTCTTGTATTACTGATCCATTGGAGATCATGTAGGCTCATAGGGATTCTAGCTTCATAGGTAGCAACCCTATGTAGGTTTTGGATCTTTAGGTTCATATGTGATGAGGAAAAGACATTACTGAGATTCCATGGTTCATTCTATAGAGTATGTTGCAGTGATGGATGCTAGATGGGCTAGTGTCACTGGAGATGATGATGATGGATACTTCCTAGTGTTGGAAGTACCTCCCTAAGAGGGAGTATTGAGATTTGTAGCTTAGGAGGTACTCCAACCCCTAGGGTTTGAGATTGGAGGTTGGAGCGCTAGAAAAGTGACTTGTGGGCTTGGAACCCAAGCTTGGGGTTTTGTACCCAAAGGTCTTGGGGCCAAAACCATGAGGATATTTTAACATGTGATGATTTTTTATGATAAAATACCTCAAGAGGAACTAGAGGCAATAAAAATCATACAAATCTAAGGTCTAGAAGTCAAGATATTAATTTTGGAAGGTTATGTGTGGGCTTGCACAAGGAGAAGTAAAGTCGACCTAACTGTTAGGAGGTCTACTGACAATTGGACGAGCCCTAAAATGAAATTCGATGGAGCCCTTGTATTGGGTATAAATATAAGGTGATTATAAGTCATTTGTGTAGATCCTAAGTGCACTTATCATTAAAGAGGAGCTCTGAAATAGGGTGTGAGTTTGAGGCAAAGGAGAGGACAAAACACTACTAATTTTGGAGAGGAATTTTCCATGGTTTTGGTGCGAAGTGTGACTGAATCTTCCTTTCCACATCAGGGCATAGGAGAATAGGTAAGTTGGGTGAATTATGTGTTATTTGTGTATGGTATGGTGTCTATGTTCAGGCCGCATGAGAGGAGATGCTACAACAGCAAGTTGGGTGACATGTTTGAGGGGTCATGAGGCCTAGAGAGGCTCTTCCCTTTAAGACATAGTCACAAGAAGGCTTAGTGCATATGAATAATGGTGTAAACCCTTGAAAGGAGGTTGAGACCTGTTTTTTTGTGTAACCGCAGGTAGTAAGGTGCTTTGAGGAGGATCCTAGGGCTAAACAATGTGTGGAGAATACATAGTAGGGACAAAGAAGGAGGCAACAATGTTGAGCAAGGGAACATAGTCAATTGAAGTAGGGTTAGGGTTGTTGGTGTGCCCTAACCAAAGCTTGAGAAATCACAGATCCCAAGGCAAGAGGTAGCAGTAGTGTTGCAGCAGATACCTCTTGCAGATGTTTGATTGATAGGTGGATGGTTTGAGGAATTTATTGGCAACCAAGAGGAAGGGTAACATAGATGTTTGGATTCCCTAACTAGAGTGCACATGCTACAACAAGGATTGGCCACTCATATTTTGTTGGAGGGAAGCATGAGAGTGGATCAAGTGTGGACAATGGATTGGGCACTTATGGTTTGTTGGAGGATAGTGTGGTAGTGCCCAAGTTGAAGCCTAGTGTGCAACACATTGATGGAAAAAAATATCTACTATAGTGGTAGTTGTTGAGCTCAAGGTATGATCATCGAGGAGAAGTTTCAGTAGCCCTAGACTTGCCATGTGGAGAATGACATCTACAATAGAAGATGGCCAGTCCTCCTAGATTGTGTTCATTGTGGGAGAAGGACATCTTGTAGTGATAGATGGTATCCCTCCGTGCCCTATGTTATTCTTCATTGGAGAAGCATCGGAAGACTATAGTGGGTTGAAATCCCTGAGTAGTTGAGGAGCAGCAGTGGGTAGTTGTGAGTTGTTCACAAACGGAGTTGTGAACAACTCGACAGGAGTATCAATGTGTTGCTCCCTTTATGGACTAAGGAAAAACTAGTGAGCATATTAGATAGGTGAGATTCAATGTCCATATGGACTTGGATCATTGATAGAGTCAGTGCTGCAGATCAGGAGTCGAAGGACTAGTCAGGTACAAGGTACGACTGAGAGGAGCTATGATTACATGTTACATTAACTAGATGTTCAAAGTATGTTTTTAAGGGTAGATTGGTTGTCGATGGACTGATACCAAGCCCCAATTTTGTATCTTTTATCAATGGATGTATGAGGGACATTATCCCTAGTACGAGAGTCCTAGATTATTGTCTTATTCAGTTGGATTAATATAACGAAGTTGGGTTATTGTACAAAATTGTGTAAAAATTTGTTTATATTTTGTGCACTAACAGATTTACTATTGTGTATTGTTCCATTGTGTAAAGTATTTAGTGATTATAATATTCTATCCTAGACACCAATGCCTTGGAAAAACAACATGGTATCAAAGCGTGATTCAGATACTTTTAAGGGCCAGTGAATCAAAGTGTGCGCATCAAAGCAACTCAAAGGAAGTTGGGATTGTCTAGATCATGGACCATAGGGTTAACTTGAAGACATGGATATGTTTTCTTGACTGGAATGTAAGAAAGATTGGTTGGGAGTTTTGGTGGATTGGTGGTGAGCTTGGTAGACAACATTTTGATGTAGGGCAGGCTACTGATAATGGAATTCCTTTGATTTTCCATGAATCATTAGGACTTATCAAGGATTGATTTGGCATGAATGAGATCGAGATGATCGAGTTTTCTTCATGTGATGGACTACAGATTGGAAGGATAGAGTCTTCATCAAATCATGATGTTGCATATCCGATATTGGAGGGATTTGCACAAGTTGTGTCTGATCCAAAAGGATGTGTGCTTGCAAGGCTAAGCCATTGGAGATCATGCAAGCTTAGAAGGAGTCTAGCTTCAGAGGGAGAAACCCTGTGGAGGTTTGGGATCTTTAGGTTTATATGTGATGAGTAAGAGACACTACCAAAATTGCAGGGTTGATTCTACAGAGTATGCCATAGTGATGAACACCTGATGGTCTAATGTCGTTGAAGATGATGATGATGGAGACTTCCTAGTGTTGGAAGTACCTCCCTCGCTAAGAGGGAGTGTTGAGATTTGTAGCTTAGGAGGTACTCCGACCCCTAGGATTCGAGGATTGGAGGTTGGAGCGCCACAAAAGTGACTTGTGGGCTTGGAACCCAAGCTTGGTTTTTTGTACCCAAAGATGTTTGGGCTAAAAACATGAGGATATTTTGACATGTGATATTTTTTTATGATTAGGACCCCGTGAGGAATCGGAGGAAAAAAATATCGTCCAAATTTGAGGTCTAGAAGTCAAGTTATTGATTTTTTAAGGCTATGTATGGGCTTACACAAGGAGAAGTTAAGTTGTCCTAGTTGTTAGGAGGCCTAATGATATTTGGACGATCCCTAAAATTCAATTCGATGGAGCCCTTGTATTGGATATAAATATAAGGTGAAAATAAGTCATTTGTGTAGATCATAAGTGCACTTATCATGAAATAGGAGCTCTGAAATAGTGTGAGAGTTTAAGGCAAAGGAGAGGAGACAACAAAACCAAGTTTGGAGAGGAATTCTATGTGGTTTTGGTGTGAATATTTTGTGGAAAATGTTGCAACTCTAAGGTAGCCAAAAAGGTGGCTTAAGGGTATATTTGTGGGTAGATTGTGAGTGCATCTTCCTTGCTAGATCAAGACGTAGGAGTAGAGGTAAGTTGGGTGAATTTTGTGTTATTTGTGTATGGTGTGATGTCTTTGTTCAAGCCACAGGAGAGGAGCTATAGCAATAGGTTAGGTGACATGTTTGAGGGGTCGTGAGGCCTAAAGAGGCTCTTCCCTTCAAGTTGCAATCACAAGAAGGCTCGACGCAGTTGAATAGGGGTGTAAACCCTTGCAAGGAGGCCAAGACCTATTATTGTAGCATAATCGCAAATTGTAACATTCTTTGAAAAGGATAACAGGGTTAAATAGTGTTTGGAGAAGACCTAATAGGTACAACAAAGAAGGAAACAATGTTTAGCAAGGGAACACAATGAATTGAAGTAGGGTTAGGGCTGCTGGTCTTCCCTAATTAGAGATCAGGAAAACATAGATCCCAAGGAAATAGGGTGTGACAATCACCTCTTGTAGATGTTTGATTGATAGGTGGATGGTTTGAGGAGTCTGTTGACAACCAAGATGAAGGGTAACCTTGATGTTTGGATGCCCTAATTAGAGTGCAGATGCTACAACAAGGATCAACCACTCATGGTCTATTGGAGGGTAGTGTGAGAGTGAATCAAGTGTGGACAATGGATTGGGAACTTATGATCCGTTGGAGGGAAGATTGATAGTGTCGAAGCTAGATCCTGGTGCATAGAACTTTTGTGGACAAAAGTAGTTGCTAGAGTGGTAGTTGTTGAGCTCAAGGTTTGATCAACTAAGAGTAGTTTGAGTAGCTCTATACTTTCCGTGTGGAGAAGGACATCTAGAGCATAAGATGGATTGTGGGAGAAGGACATCTTGCAGTGATAGGTGGCATATCTTCGTGCCCTATGTTAGTCTTCATTAAAGCAACACAGGAAGACTATAGTGGGTTGACATCCCTACGTAGCTGAGGAGAAGCAGTGGGAAATTGTGAGTTGTTCACAAACGAAGTTGTGAACAACTCGAAAAAAGTCTTGATGTGTTCTACCCTTGATGGAGTAAGGCACAACTAGTGAGAAGATTGGATAGCTGAGATTCAGTGGCCAGATGGACTTGGATCATTGATAGAGGTAGTGTTGTGAATGAGGAGTTGAAGGACCAAGCAGGTATAGGGTATGACCAAGAGAAGTTGTGATTTCAAGCTACATCAACCAGATGGTTAGAGTATCTTGTTGAGGGTAGATTGGTTGTCAATGGACTAACACCAAGCCCCATTTTTTTTTTATCTTGTATCAGTGGATGTATGAGGGCCTTTATCCCTATTACGGGAACCCTAAACTGTTGTATTATTAAGTTGGATTAATGTAATGAAGTTGGGTTATTGTACAAAATTATGTAAAAAGTTGTGTATATTTTGTGCACTAGTAGATTACTATTGTATATTGTTTCGTTGTGCAAAGTAGTTTGTTGTGATACTTGGTTTGGTAGCATCAGTGATTGTAAGATTCTATCCTAGACACTAGTATTGTGGAAAAACAATAGGGAGAATGATTCTTGGAGAATAAAATGTCCATGGACTTTGTCGATTTATTGCAAGAGCGAGTGAGCAGGGGAGTTTAGTACTGGGACTGCAGGTGCCAATGAGGTGAATTAAAATCCATGAATGGCACTTGGTGAGGGAGACATGCTAGGTGGTGGCCGCTAATATCGAGATTGGGGAGTCATGCTAGAAGTCCCATGAGCACCTGGATCCGAGGGAAAAAAATCTTTTAATGTTATCCATAAAAAATATATATCAATATACACTTCAAATAGCATAATTTTAAATCAATCTTATATATAAATGCTTCAATATCTATCTTAAATAACATAGTTTTACATCAACCTTATATATAAAGAGATAAATTAATTGATAGTAAAAAATTCTAATTTTATTCATAATGCTTTCTACTTTTGAGCTGTGTAATTCTTTCAATACTCAATATGGAGTTTACATGTGACATTTATAATAATATTGATATTACAACTCATTATAAAGGAGATGTGAAATGCCTCACATGCTCATCATAGAGTTAACATGTGGTAATTAAAAATAAATATAATTAACAAAATCATATCCTATTGTTAGCCATAAAAAAAATATTTATTTCCAAATTAAGTAAAATCATTTTATATCAACTTTAAATACATAGAGTGAGTAAATTGGAAGTAGAAAACTTATTTTATATTTAATTTGTAGTATGAATGAGATGAATGCATACTTTGGATAAAATATCATAATATCCATATTAAATAAGATTTCAATATCAACTTCATATGTCAACAGAGAGATTACAAAAATTAATGCTGACTATAAATAAAATATTTCCCTAATTTTATGTTAACTTAATATCTAAAAAAATGCAAAAAATAATTGAAAGAAGTAATTAAAAATAAAATTAAAAATCTTATGGTTAAAATTTGTTATTGGTGTGTTGTGCTCAAACAAAGTATATTATATATATATATATTATATATTATATATTATATATATATATATATATTTATATATATCTTATATTTATATATATATTATATATATAATATATTCTATATTATATATAATATTTAATGGAGCTAAGAACACACATTTTTTTCAGAGTTTGGTGTATAAAAGGAAGAAGATTAATTCCATTTGGCACATATGAGTTTGGAACAATAGGGTCCTAACAAAACATAAGGATATTCATTCTGAGGTCGTCCACTACTTCATTGAACAATATAGGGCTCAAGCAAGAACTAACATTGTCAACTAGACGGAGTTCATCAATCCTTTTCTAGAAATGGTCAGTGAAGAGGCCAATGCCATGTTGGGCGGGTCGATTAGTATGGAGAAGTTACATGGGGTGATGAAAAGCATGACAAGGGATAAACACCCAAGTCCTGATGGTTGGTTAGTTGAGATTTTTCTCCATTTCATTGAGTTCATGGGTGCAGACCTGCTAGATTTGGCTGAAGAGTCCCATAACACAGGTTGTGTATAAGATGGTGGCCAAATTAATAACTAACATGATCAAACAAATGTTAATGGAACACATCACACCAAATCGGTTTGGATTTATAGCCACTAGATAGTTTCAAGATGTTGTGGCAATTACATAAGAGTGTATACACTCTATCAAAACTCAGAGGTTGGATGCATGTTTAATGTGAATCGATGTGATCAAGGTCTATAACAGAGTTGATTTGGAGTTCCTCAGACTGATTTTCCACAAAGTTGGTTTTGCTCGTTGGCATATACACTAGATTATGGCTTGTATGACATCTACAAACTTGGTTGTTCTCATCAATGGGATATCGACATATTTCTTCAAAATATATAGGGGTTTTCATTAGGGTTGTACTCTATCTCTGTTGTTATTCATCTTGGTCATAGATGGTCTTAGCAAGGGGATCTGGGAGGCCTGTTCAAGAGGGTTGATTACAAGATGTGTGATTTCTAAACATACCAGTATTACCCATCTTATGGTTTTTGATGATGTGCTCTTCGCATGGGGAAACTCCAACTGGTGAATAAATGGTGGTTCATAAAGTTCTTTCCAACTTTGGGGTTGCATGAGGATTTATTATGAACATGGATAAATCTGAACTAATTTCTAACAGGCTAGATGTGGATACTGCAAAGGAGATTTCTAGTATCTTTGAGGTGAAAATGACAATGATTGTTATCATGAGAAAATTGTGCACTCATCTGTACACAATAGAAGACACTCAGAGTTAGTGATTAGCACATACAGAGGTTACATTTTCAGCTAGAAACATCATGAAGACCCAACTATGAAAATATTTCCTAAGGCTTGGTTAAAAAATTGACCCTCGCGGGTGCACCACTACTAGAAATTAACTACCTCATGGTATTTTCTTTGATAGCTGCGAGGGTTGCAAAAATCCCAGTCAACCCAGTCAGCACCTCGGGAAACAAACTTGCTTGAAAGACACTTCACCTATTGACATGATGGGTTGACCATTTGAGCCTTGAGCCCCAAGAAGCCTTAATGGCAAATAGATGGTAGCTCTCATCTCATTTATAAGGCAAACAACCACATTAGTGATCCATAGGAGAGAAGGAGTGTTCAAATTTTCTATAAATACAAGTTCACAAAGAGCCAAAAACAATAAGAAGTTGTGCACTGTTATGCTGCCAAAATTGCTCCCAAGCAATCTAACATACCATTGTGAGGAGAATTCCACCATTGTAGAGAGTTTTCTATGCTTCTTTGCGAGAGAAATAGCTTGCGAAAGAGATTAAGAAAGATAAATCCTTGTTGAGAGATTTTGAGCACCATTGCTCAAATAAACTATCTTCAAGTGTCTTTGGTACTTTTATTGTAACTCTTCCACCACCATCAATCAATAAAAATGATATTTTTCCTATAGCCTTGTTGATTTGTTTTGCTTCACAAGCTTGTTTTGTGTTATTTAGCTTAGTTTTAGTTTAGTTTTATTTATGCAATGTCTCCATTACTTTCAATGCTTTATTTATCCATGGTTATCCACTAACACAACTCATTTGTTTGTATACTCTTTGTAGGAAGCAACCAACTATAAAGAAGGTGTTTCTGGGACTCATTGGAAACCAAACACATCATACAATGATGTTCAAAGGGTTTAGGTATTTGGGCTTCCTCTTGAATCCAAGTAACTATGAGCACCAGGATTTGGAATGGCTAATCAAAAAATTTGCTCAGAATTTGGCCCTTTAGGAAAACAAGTGGCTTATGTTGAGTGGGAGGTTGATAATGGTTAAGGAAGTTCTTTAGGGCATCTTCGTCTATTGGATGCACCTTTTAAAAATTCCCAAAGTTGTTATCAAAAGAATAGATGTTATCATTTCCAACTTTCTTTGGCAAGGTACTAGTAAGCCCAAGAAAATTCATCTAGTACGTCTAGCAATAATTTCCTAGAGTGAGGCAGAAGGAGGTTAGGGAATCAGAGATACATATAGCTTCAATTTGGCTTTACTTGTCAAAAACCCTTGGAGAGAATTTAGAGGTGTTGGTTTATGGCAATAGGTAATTAGTGCAAAATACCTTAACCATCACTCTTTAGAGTCTTGGATTAGTGTGGGAGCCCTAAAGAAGAGGAAGGCTTCACACAATTGGCATAGTTTGATGCAGGCCAAGCATTAGCTTTGTGGTAATCTAAAGTGGAAGGTGGGTAGGAGCGAAAGGATTTCCATTGGCTTGGATGCCATCAAAGGCATGGATGGTGTCCATTTACTTTCAGAGCCCATCATTTGCTTCCTTTTCCAATCGGGGCGACGATATCTAAACCAGCTTGGATTCCAATGTTTATCTTTGTTGTCTCTCCCACCCCACCCCCCCATTGGACACATGTCAAAGATATTTGGGTGCCTGTGTCCTTGGATATTGCTGAAGGCTCGAAATTATCTACCTCAACATTATAAGGGAGACCACCCGGTCGAGACCTTATAGCAGCTCCTTTTCTGTTTGGAATAGTGGTTCCAACTGGTTAAACTAGGTCCAATTACCTTCTCTCTATCTCTACTGGATTAAAGTATGACTTTCACTTACCAATAGAGAAGAGACATCAGATCAACCCTCTTGTTGATCAGACAAGAAAGTGATCCTTAAGCTAATATGGGGCTTAGCCAAGCCACAACTAAAGTTTTCCTCTTTGATGAGAGGACTTCTAGAAATGTAGAATTAAATCTAAATGCAAATTAATCCTAGAATGCAAGAAAAAGGAAAAAGATCATCAGCCTATCTCGATTAGAAAGATGTAGATCTAACCCAATTGAGAGAAAAGTATTTAAATGATTGCGATTTAAATATGTCTAGCTTATAATGAATATGAAGCTAACGAAATAGTTCAATTGACTGATATTATGAATACCAAAACACATTCTATTTAGAGATCTATTAACATGAATAATTAATCAAGGACATTTGGAATTAGTTCACAAAATGATGATGATTATTAAATCAGTAACTCGAATGATTAAACAATAATATAATGAATTAGTTCACAGAATATTATTTTTTGTTAAATTAGACTTTAAAAACTAATTTCTCAGTATATAGTTACTCAGAAATTAGAGTTCATCACACAATAATAGAGATAAATAACAACATATTATTGAGGGGAATTACTCACATCGACAATAGTGCACAAATATGAATGAAAATGACACATTTATGCTTTTATAAAATGAAACCAATATTAAAACAATAGTATTTTAAATAATAATTTATTGAACCTGTTTCTCTAGATCTGATCTCCAATAGTCCTCTACAACTCATAAACTCTGTTGTTAAAACAAGAGTTGCAATAGTGCAAGATCTGCTCCTCACATGTATAATTCAAACTAAAAAGAGACAAATCCCAATAATCCCCAGATATGAGATTGATCCTCTCTACCTACAACAATTAAGCTCCTATTACAATAGTGTTTTTAAGAATTTCATAAATTCGAAGAAGAGAAGCCCTTTGTACATTCTACAAACCACTATTTATAATTTACAAAATGAATTCCAAATAGGAGAGGTGTTGAAGAGTAATTATGCTCCAACAATTTTCATTGGTGTGAATTCCTATTCTTCTATTGTTGGAGCAATCCCATTGATTGAAATCTTTTTTTCCTCGTCTCTTCAACTGTTTTCCTACCAAAACCAATCAAAATTCAATTAAAATACAAATTAAAATAAAAAATACCAAATATGGAAAATAAAACATCTTCAAATAAAGCTCAAAAATAAATAAAAAGAAAATCTGAGTTTTCCATTGATCCCTGTAAATATCTTATTGGTCAAAGAGAACATAGTCGAATGGATTTGTACTCAACAAAGGTTATGAGCAAATGAAAATGCAGAAAATTAAACTAAGAGAATTAATCTTATTTAAAAATTCAAAGCTTGATTTTCTACTAAATTTTAGACTCATTAAAACATTGAATCTAGTCATTCAACCACTTCATAAATATTCTCAATGATTGTATCTATCCAACGAGCCGTCCTAGGCCTCATTTGGCCAAGTAAAACTCAACTTATGAGCTCCCAAAGTTGAAGTGTCAAAATTGCTAGAATTCTAGAAGATTTGTTGTCTGGACTAAAATTAGGAGATTTAATTAAAATCTAACCCTAAATTAAATCACAATTATTTCTCAATGGTAATTACAAAATTAGATTAATTATATACCATTAAAATAAAATTTAATTAAAAATTATATTATATTTAAAATTCTAATTAAATTATATAAATTATAATTAATATATAAATATTAATATAATATATATTAAAAATTTCAAATCCCATATAACAAAATTCGAAACCAAAAACAATATGTGGGTTTAGATTCATATCATAAATGGAGGGAGCCTTTAATGAAGGAGGGTGACATATGGAGGAAGAGCAGGAGTCATAAGGTGAGGAAACTTATGTTAAAAAAAAAAAATAGCCACAACATATTTTGTATCAGAGATCGGAAGAAATGTAATATCATAAGTTTTAATATGTGTGCCAAACAAAAAAACCTGATATCCGATATATCGGAAATATTGGAAAAAAATGTATCAGGAGTTTTTATATCAGGTAAATTTATATCGGGTCTTTTGATATTGGGAAACTTTATATCGAGTCTTTTGTAAAGGAAGGGAGGAGGTGAGGTGAAGCGGGGTCCACTTTGGAAATTAAAAATCCTACAAATTGAACTACAACCACTTCGCATTTTTGAGATTTTAGTTCTCGTAATTTCTTTTAAAATTAGGAATTGGAATAAATTACCCAGATCCCGAAAACGTATAATTTTAATTGTTCTATAATTTGGCTGGGCGATTTTGTAGGACAGTTAGTGAAAAATTGAAGAAATTAGTGAAAATTGACTAGTGAAAAATATTGAACACTGGATGAGTACTATTTGCAAACCGTGTAACCAAATGAGATGAAACAAGTACCAATGGAAAGCTAGTGAAAAGTTGAACTTAATGAAGCAATTAAAATACAAATCTAACGAAAAAGAAGAAGAAGAAGAAAGTCAAAATTATGGAAAGGGTCCCCATTATTTGAAATAAATAAGTCAAAAATGGGGGTGTTGGGTTTTCCCTACAACAATGGCGACACAATGGGAAGAATTAGTTATCTCTAGTTAAACATAATGAACTTTAATTTACCTAAAGGTTAAAAATAATAGAGTGTGTTGAATAATCAAACAATAAAGCATTTCCATGGGTCCCACATAAATAGATTAAGTAATATGAGTTTGAAAAGATAAGTACTCAAAAGCATACTTGAGTAAAAATTATGAATCCAAAATTTGGGGAAAAAATTATTTTAAAATTACCTCGTATGAGAAATAGAAGAAGGTACATATAGGAGTTATTTTATAAAGAATATATCCATTTTATGAATGGGCATTGACATTGCTTCGCTTCCTCTGAACCTGAACAATACCCCGACGAAGTTGTGCTTTATATTATATAAGCCTAGCCCCGCTACTGGCGAGCATCCATAGCCCCGATGGGTTTACTTGTATTTCTCATGCTTCCTCTTTTAATCACCCTTTTGATAAGTGCATTTACGGGCTTTTAGTTTATGATATCCCTGAGTGAAAGAGGTGGGATGGTAATAGAGACTTATGTTAATGGATATAATACTTTCATAATTTTGACTCCAAATTATTTTCCCGCGACTATCAATCAGAGGCTTTCATAAAGTGGATGGGTGGAAGGGATCCATTGAGTTAAACTTAGGTCCGTTATTTCTTTGAAAAGGTAAACCCTATCACTTAAAAAGGATGTGTGTTCCTCCATGAAAAAGATTTAAAGCAAGTCTAGAGCTTTATGGTTCCATAAAGATATACCTTTAATGATAAATGAAATTCACTGAAATAGACAGAGTAAAGATTTCCCATGTATGCCAACCATTGTTGGGTGAGGAAAAGACCTTCCACATGAATCATGGGGAGTCAGCAAAATCACACCATAAGCAATGACAAAAATAAAAAGAAATCTAGATTGAAATGAAAAAAGAAAACAACTTAAATCATGTCAAAAATGAGGAAAGGAGAAGTTGAAAGAAAAAACCCAAATTTTAAAAAGAAAACCCCAAAAAGATTAACTTTACAAAGGTCTCAACAAACGAATAGAAGAAGATAAGCATGTGTGTATTTTCCTTATGTGGAGAGTTTAGTAAATTTTAATCTTGTAGGTTATAAATAATGAGGGTTTGAAACTATAAGGGAAATAACAATCATGCAATGTGATTAAGCCAAATGAGAAGTCTTTGTCTGCTATAAATTTTCTTGTTTCAAAGCAAAACTGGCATAAAAGTATCTCAACCATTTTCTAATAAAAGGAATGCTTAAGAAACAAATTAAAGGTTTTGAAACTCCACAGTTCAGCTAATTTAATGAGAATCAATACTGCTTCTGCAAAAAACTTGAAAGCAAACGAGAGAAAGGAGAATGAGATACAAATATGATCTGGTAGAGGTGTAAAAAGTTTATGGAAAGATGCAAAAATAGAGTTTGAGATCAATAAAACTAAAAACAAAACTGAAACCAAAAGTAAATAAACGAATTTGAATGAAAGTGGGCATATGAAACTTACTACTAGAGAATTCCATTTAATCTTACCTAAGAGATATCATCTTCTCCAAAAAAAGATAACTTCTTTTTTTAATTAGAATTAAAAGCATGAAGAAATTGAATTTTTTGAAATCTTATCAACCCAAAATCATCATTTATTGAATCTAAACTAAAGCAAGCAATAAACTCGAAGAAAACAATGTTTCATGTCCAAGGAATATGAAGTAAACCAAATCCATCATAAAAGAGAATGAAGATATGCTTCTTCATGAATTGCACCGATGATTGTTCTCTTTGTTTTTTTCATTCTGAGTTTATATGCGCCCCAAAATATTGAAATTGATTCAAAGTCCCAAGAAATGTGACAATTATGTATATGAAGAGGACTTGAATCTTTATATGATAAGTATGGAGTAATATATAAAAAATTCAAATAAATGATAATTCAAACATGAATTAACCATGGTCCATTACCTTTGCATGTTCCAAATTCTTTATCAATTGTTTCATTTACCATAGGGGTTGCTCAAGGGTGCCTTGAAAAGAAAATGAAGATGCTCACTAAAAGATGATCAAGATAAAAAAAAAATGTACATCCAATAATGAGTCAAAGGAAAAAACATAAATGAACCACATGTGATGAAATTTCTCATTAGCGAAGTAGATTGCGAGAAGAGTAAAAAGAGGCCCATGTGCACATACTATGAAGAATGTATATCCCTAAAGTCACAAATTCATAATGATGAATGAATAATTGGATATGACAAAATTATGATTAAAATACATCTAAGCTCTTGACCACCATGATAACATGAAAGTGGCATATATATACAAAGATAATTAAATAGGACTTCATGCAAGCATAGTTAAAGATCAGAATTAATTGATCAGAGACCTACAAAGATACTTAACCTGATATTATGAAGTTACAAGTTTCAGAGAGAATTAAAGTGAAAGGTAAGAGCTCAAGTTTTCAAAAATTCTTAATGGGAAAAACTCTGATAAACAAAAAAAATTGCTTGATAATGTTTTCGACCACATTTGTTTTTTAGAAGTTTAATTAAATTTCACATTCGATATAAGAAGTCTCAATATTTAGAATGTTAAAGGGAAGCAAGATCTTGGAACAAAAGTTTTTTTTTAACTTTTACAATCAAAACTTACGATATTGATCATGCCCGATAACATTTTTGTTTTAAATGTATAATGTAGCAACATTGCTTTTCTTGTACATGAAACATTCACATATTAGAGGTAAAATCTTCATAAGAGTTTATAAAATAGTTCTGATGTCTTTCATTTGATAATGAGATAACTTGAAGTTTTTTAAAAATTATTGCAAGAGCACTTACACTTGCCTGTAAAACAAGCTTCCAAGGAAAGGAGTCTAAGATTTAATAAATATGAGAATAAATCGGGTGTCAAAGATCTCGAAACCTTTTTGAATCTAAAATCAATTTACAAGACTTTGAGAACAGAAGATTCCAATGAATACAATGAAATAGGGGCCATTTCCTCTGCTAAGTGTAATGGACATGATAATGGAGGAAAAGGCAATGTGGATCTCAGGGAGGTAAATATTAGGATTTATTTTAAATGCTTTTGATATAATAAAAATAGAAGAGTCCAATAAGTCAGAAAGTTTGAAATTTTGAGGAAATATCTCGGTTAAATGAAAACCATAGGATCAGGATTCCAAAATTCACCAATTAGAGGATCTGAGTCCCTTCAGAAGAAAGGAATATCACTAAAGGGAAAAAACTATGAATGAGTGTGATGTAATGTTTCAACTCAACTTGGAAATTGTAAGATTCAAAATAGGCATAGATAAAAACATGGATAAGATCATTCCCTGCAAGAGTTTTGTGTGAATTTTCCTCTGTTTTTAAAAAATATGAGCAATAAAAAGTGTAAGTGTTTCATTTCAATTGCATCGATGAGAGGCAGAATATGATTATTGATTCATATTACTAAGTGAAAAACATGAATTCATGTGGGTCTGCACACATGAGCATATTGGAAGAAAAATATCAGCGAAATCACTTGGCTATACTCTAGAAAGTTACGATATATCAAACTTTCGATGAATCATATTTAAATAAAAAAGCAGAGGCAGGAAGTGATATCAGAACTTTCATATTAGCAATACTATATCGGGAATTTAAAGAGCAAGCATCTGATATGAATAGGTGCTTCTTATAAAAATTATGATATGATAAAGATGGAGGTATTGGGGCATCGAAATATTGGATGATCAGGATATCGAGAGTTTTGAGCATAGTACACTTTATAAGTTACGATATTTGCGAGGGACGATATGCCATGTGGCAGTTGTGGGGCTGACAACTCGTAAAGTATTTAATTCAAAAGAAAGAACCGAACTCAACTTTTCCTTTTAACGAAAAGCCCCTTTAATAATTATATTATTTATCGGAAATATTAAATCAAAGAATGATTTTATCATTAGTTTCTGATGAAGAAAGTTGTGATATTATAAGGATCTAATATGAATCTTCTGATAATGCAATAATTTTGATACAAAAAGGCCTATTAGGGTTTTAATGAATAGAATCAAAATTAAACAATACTCAAATTCTGATGAAACAACAAATACTTCCCTAGACATGTTTCACATTAGAAAGGGTCAGTTGCTTTCTTATCTCAAGTCTCCAAAATCAAGCCAATGAAGACCTGTGAAAGAAACAAAATAGAAAAAAGAAGTAAATTATGAAAAGGAAAACTAACAACATATGAAGATGAACTTGATAATACATACCTGGAAGACTATTGATTGTAGGTTTACCTCATGAATCTTCAAGTTCTCCCATGTATTTCTCAAAATTCGCATATGTTCAACATCATCTACTTATTTTGTTATAACTCGAGGAAAACCATGACTACAGGGAAAAACCCTAAGGTAACCTCAGAACCTCTTTTAGGTCGAAGTTGGCCCTTCAACTCGGAGAGGGATCTCTCCGTAAAACTCAACTACCCTATGGTCACTGTAGTAGACGGTTTTGTGCAATTCAGTTTAGATGACCAGATTTAGGTCAAGGAATAAATTGGTTGGGTGATTTTCAAAAACATTGGGCATGGAGTCTAGCTATTAAACAAATGATATCACAACTCCAATGAGTAGGTTGTACAAAGCATGAAAAGCCATATGTCCTTTGATTGTTTGGGAGATTTAGAATAAAGTTGACTGAAGGAAAACAAAGTTTATAGATGTCTAGAATAACAAATATTAATGATTAATAATTTAAGAGAGGAGAATCCATGAAATCCAATCTCATAAACTAACATTCTCAGGCATTTAAAGAAAAAAATTATATAACAAAGAAATATTGACAGGGAGAAGTAACACATGAATTTCTTACTAACTACTCATTAAACATTGTGAATACATTCAAGATTTGCTCAAATATGTTTGAACTACAAGTGTTTTTCCAATAAAAGTTAACCTCGTTTCAATATTCATAAATTGTTTATATAGTGCTTACCTAATAGTTTGCAAAATAATATTCATCACATATTTACAGAAACTGAGATGTTTTAAATATCTTTCAAGTTCATGTATGCAAAAGATAAACTTAAAATTTTTTTGTCTTTCCTAGAATAACTATAGGAAAATATGCTTATATTTAGGAAAAAAGAAATATCTGGTAAACTGCCTCCCTTGAAAGTAGAAAAGGTTCCTAAACTGTAGTTTAACATTTCTGCTAGCATAATAGGTCCCTCTACAACAATCCATCAAAATTTCTCCTTCGTTCTTCTTCAATTCTTTTTGTTGACTGTTCATTCAAACTACCAACCCTCTTTTCCTATGAATCAATAACTACCAACTCATACGCCTTCAACTCTCTGTATGGTCTTATCGGAGAAGTTTCCACCTTATTGCTTCACTGATACTCCTTAGCTCCTTGCGCTTTGCTCCTTTGTCATTTGTTTTGTTATATGACTGGGCCAGTGACTATCGACTTAATGCCATATTAAAGCCCCTTTATAACGTAACTTAACGCGAAGTTCTGATTTTGTCCTAGCTCCTTATGCTTTAGCCCTACCTGCATTTCTCACCATAGAACTGAGGGTTGTGACCTACCACTTAACCTTGAGGTGTTGGGGAATTTTGTTTTCTATCGGGGGTTATTTTTCCTTTCTTAAGTGCTTAGTGCTTGAGTTTCTTTAAACTCCTCTTGACCATGTGCCAGCCCAATATCAGAACCCCTCTCATTGGAACTTTCTAATTGAAGGATTTACTTTGGAGTTGCAATATTCCTCTACCTCCGATATGCGATCTCCGATATGATGTCATCACTCCATGTGACACCTCATGAGAAGTGACACATGTCACCCAGATTTTCCCCCTTAGGTCCCCTCAAAATGCCAAAACATCCTGCCATGTGTCCTTCCGTACCGCCACATCATGCTGACATCAGATGCCACAGTAGCTTTGCAGGACCAATCATATGCCACCACGTGTCCTGCTAGAAGAGAGAGAAAGGGTCCATCCACCTTTGGTTTTGCAATGAAATCATTTGTTAAACTTTATCAGTGTTCCTCAGCAGTTTTAACACTATCAACACATTTTCATATTATAAATTTTTAAAGGTTGTCACCTTAAGAAGTTATGGCTCTCTGATTCATCGATTTGCCAATCGTCGATATGATCTGGACCTTCGGCATGCGATCGCCAATATTCTAGTCCTCCGACATGCGATCGCCGATATGCTATGGACCTTTGATATGTGATCTTTGATATGCTTTGAACCTCCGATATGCGATCACCGATGTCTCTTTCCTTCCTAAGGCTTCAATCCTTGAAACTTCAATATACCATATCTTTTGATCCAAGATTCTATTTTTGGACTTCCACATACCATTGGAAAGTTTGTTCATAGCACTTTCCAATGGAGACGGTTTGATGTAGGCTTTGAGTCCTTCTGCTGCTTGGAACAAGACTACAAAATTTGTTGCTTATTTACTTTGATTTCCAAAAAATGTTGATAACCATGCTATCAAGAAAATTTCCCTGTTTATTACAATTTTAAATACTAACACTACAACTGTCAGCATTTCCAAAAATATTTAAAAATGTGAAATGTTTATTGTGATAACAGTTGGCTCCACGGGGATGTTTTTGATCAATGATGGCAACAATAACTCCCCATAGGGTAGTTTCCTCATCCATTGGGCAGCTCCCAACTTTTTACCTAAATCTGACAACCTTATTTGCAACCAATTGACTCTGCAGCTGAAAATCATACACTGTTGCACACTCAAAACTAAAAATGGAAATTAAAAAACTCACTACTGAAAAACCAAACTTATTGCATGCCATTTCCTACTCTAACCTACTAAAAGTATCTTCCCAATCAGGTGAAATCAAAAACAAAATGCAACCATGCAAGTAAATGGTTACTTAACTAATGTTTGCTCACATTTTCTTTAAGAAGAAAGAAAAATTTAAGAAATGGCAACTTAAACTGGAATCTGAATCCAATCCCTTTGTCGATGAACAAAACAAACTCTACCATCACTGATGATTCTAACATACTAGCCACAGGTCTCGGAAAGCATGAAAATATACCCCTTCTTAACAATGAGCAAAAAGACAAGCATTCCCTTCATTTTTAATTAATTTTCCTTGTCCTATTACATCCAACTCAAGATAATTTTCAGAACGAAAGGAAACAATATGCTCATCTATATTATCATGCACATCAGGGAAACATTATGTACTTTCTAGTGAAACTTCAAATGCAACATCTACATTTTGTGAATGAATATTATCTTTTTGGTTACCAAACAATTCTAAATTTGTCTCATAAACCACTTGTAACCTTGTTTGAGAACTGTCATTTTGACTTTCAAAAGAGTGAAGAAAAACAACTTCATGCACATGATCTTGCAACTGTGAATAACTACCACAATGAATTGGATTTTCAAGGATATGATTTTCATAAGTTTCTTCATAAGACAAAAATTCAGTAGATGAACGATATGAAGGTGTTGAAGCCTCGAAATTCGTTGCAACAACATTACAGATGACCACCCGGTTCAGACCTTAAAGCAGCTCCTTTTCCGTTTGGAATGGTGGTTCCGACTAGTTTAAATAGGTCTAGTTACCTTCTCTCAATCTCCAAATGACTTAAAATATGACTTTCATCCACCAATGGAGAAGAGACATCAGATCAGGTTTCTTGTTGATCAGGCAAGAAAGTGATCATTAAGCTGATCTGGGGCTCATCCAAGCCACAACTAAAGTTTGTCTCTTTGTGAAGAGGACTTTTAGGAATGTAGAATTAATCTATATGCAAAATTATTCTAAAATGCAAGAAAAATGAACTAAATCCTAATCATATCTCAATTAGGCAGATATAGATCTAACACAACCGAGAGTAAGATATTTAACTAATTGGGATTTAAATATGTTTGGTTTATAATGAATATCAAGTTAACGAAGTAGTTTAATTAACTAACATTGTGAATACCGAAACATATTCTATTCAGAAACCTTTTAACTGAAAAAATCAACCAACAACATTTAGAAAGTAGTTCACAAAATGATATTGATTGATAAATTAGTAATTTGAATAATTAAACAATAATATGAGGAAATAGTTCACAACATATAATTTTTCTTAAATCACTATTAAAAGACATATTTCTTAATAAATAGTTACCCATAAATCAGAATTCAACCCATAAGAGCAAAGATAAATAATAACAAATGATTGAAACAAATTATTCATATCGACAAAAGTGCACAAATATGAATAAAATGACACATTCCAACGATCATAAAATGAAACTAGTATTTAAAACAATAGTATTAGAAATATTAATTTATTGTATCCATTTCTTTGGCTCTGGTCTCCAACAGTGCTCTACAATCTTTGAATTTTTGTTGTTACAATAAGAGCTGCAATAGTGCAAACTGTGCCCATCATACATAATTCAGAATGCAAAAGAAAAATCCTCAAAAATCCCCAGATCTGAGATTTTCTCTCCTCTCACCTACAACTCTAAATCCCTATTACAGTAGTGCTTTTAGAATTCAAAATTGCAGAGAAGAGAAGCCTCTAATACATTCTACAATCTGCTATTTATAATATTTACAAAAGAATTCTCAACAAGAAAGTTTATTGAAGAATAAATCTGCTCCATCAATTTCCATTGGCTGAAAATTATATTCTTCTATTGTTGGAGCATTCTCATTGATTGAGATCTTCTTCTCCTCATCTCTTCAACTATTTTCCTGCAAAAACAAATCAAAACTAAATTAAAATGCAAAAATAAAATCAAAATGCCAAATTTGGAATTAAAATAAATCCAATCAAAACTTAATTACATAATTAAAATAAAAGGAATTTGAGTTTTCTATTGATTCCTGTGAATATTTAATTTGCCAAGGAGAACATAGGTGAATGGATATACACTTAGAAGAAATTGTGGGTAAATGAAAATGCAGAAACTTAAATTCAGAAAATAATTTTGTTAAAAAAATCGGAGTTTGATATTATGCTCGATTTTAGACCCAATAAATGATCAAATCTGGTAATGAAACTACTTCAGAAATATTCTCCATAATTGTATCTTTCCAATGAGGAGTCATGGGCCTCATTTGGCAAGTAAAATTCCATTTATGAACTTCCAAAGTTGGTATATTAAAATTGCTAGAATTCTGGAATTTCTGTTGCTTGGGCTAAAAATCAAAATTTTCTAATTAAATTCTAATCCTAAATTAGATTAAAGTGATTATTTAATTAATGATAATCTAATTATAACTTTACTATTAATCTTAATTTTTCACAAAATTAATTATAAACCAAACTTAATTAAAAAATATGTTTTAAAAATCAATTAAAATATATTTATATTATATTAATATTAAAATTAAATTATAATATAATTATATTATATTATATTATAAAACCAAACCATTGGAATCAACCCTAAACCAAGCTACATGAGGAGGAGTTATATGGAGAAGAGGGTTAAGTAAGGGAGGTATAAGGAGTGGAGGGTTATGGTGAGAGTATTAATGGATATGACATGAAGGTGATGGTGAGGGGAGTGAGGTGGAGTGATAAGGAATGAGGGTGATGTGAAGTGACATAGGTTCGGGAGTTGTAAGGAGCAAATGAGAATGATAGTATATACTCAAAAACCCGTAGTATAAAAAGTTATCGCATCGCAAATTGGAGTTCGATGGTTTTTAATATGAGGCACTAATGAAATTGTGATATGAAATATGCGATATCGTGATATCACCATTTCACAATCACATAATTTTATTGCAAATTATTTAGAGGGAAGAGAAGGGAGGTGAAGTGGGGCCCATGTGAATTAACCATCCTACAAATTGGACTTCAGACACTTTGCAATTTTGGGGTTTTGGGTTTGACAATTTGTTTTAAAATAACAAATTGGAGTAAATTACCAAGATCCCGAAATGTGTTTTCATCTATTGTACAATTTAGCTGGGTCATTTTGTAGGATCATTAGTGAAAAATTGAAAGAATTAGTAAAAATTAACTAAGAGTTAATATTTACAATAAATGACTATTCTAATTGGAAAAATTGAAATATCATACATTTTTTTATATTTTTTAGTCAAGGCAAGAAAATGATCAAACTTCAGAGGAGTGCTATTTATAAACCAGTTGACCAAACTAGGCAAAACAAGTATCGATGGAAAACTTGTGAAAAGTCGAATTCAATGAAACAATCAAAATAGAAATCAGATTAAAACAAAAAAAATGACAAAATTGTAAGACAATTAACAAAAATGAAAATCATAAAAGATGCTTTAGCCAAAAATTAATAGAAAGAGTCCCCATTATTTAAATAATGAGGGGTGTTGGGTTTTCCCTACAACAATGGCGACACACTTAAAAAAACTAGTTATCTCTGGTTAAAGATAATGAACTTTAATTTAACCAAAGGTTAAAAATAATGGAGATCACGAAATCGTCTAACAGTAAAACATTTCCATAGGTCCCACATAAATAGATTAAGCAATATGAGTTTGTAAAGATAAGTACTCAAAATAGATTCGAGTAAACGTCATGAATCCAAATTTGGGAAAATTTGTTTTAAAACTACCTCATATAATAATAGAAGAAGGTAGAGATAAGAGTTTTTGATAAAGCGTATATCCATTTTATGATTGTCTCTGGCATCGCTTCGCTGCCAGCGAGCCTGAACAGTGCCTCGACTAAGTTGTTTTTTATGCCATACAAGTCTAGTCCCGCTTCTAGCAAGCGTTCATATCCCCGACGGGTTTACATATATTTCCCATGCTTCCTCTTTTAATCACTCTTTTGATAAGTGCATTTGCAAGCTTTTAGTTTATGATGTATTTGAGTGAAAGAGGTGGGATGGTAACAAATATTTATGTTTAATGGACATAATACTTTCATAATGTTTACTCCAAATTCTTTTCCTGCAACTATCAGTCATAGGCTTTTATGTGGAGGGGTGGGAGAGATTCATTGTGTTTAAACTCAAATCAGTTTTTTCCTTGAAAAAATAAACTCCATCACTTAGTAAGGATGTGTGTTCCTATATGAAAAAGATTCAAAGCAAGATGGTCTTATGGTTCCATAAGGATATGCCTTTAATGATAAATGAAATTCACTGAAATAGATAGAGTTAGGAGATTTCCCATGTATGCTAATCATTGTGGGGCGAGGAAAAAACGTCTTTCACATAAATCGTGGCAAAATCACGAAAATCAAAACAAATCCGAAATGAAAAGGAAAAGAATTCCTAAATTAAAGTAAGAAATGAAATCAACAAACAAAAATATAATAAAAAAGGTGAAAGGTAAAAGAAAAATTCAATCTTAAAATATAAACTCCAACAAGGGTACTTATACAAATATCTTAACAAAAGAAAATAAACATATGTATGTTCCTTCTAATGTTAAGATTAATTTTTTTCTTTTTATATTGCAGAGTTATAAGAAATGAGGCTCTCAAAATGGAGAGGGTGAAATAGTTGTGATGATAGATAATATGTTAAATGAGAATTCTCTGTCTGCCACCAACTTTCCTATTTCAAAGCAAAACTTGCAAAAAGCATCGTAACCATTTTTTATAAAAGTAATGCTTAAAGAAACAGACTAGAGGTTCAAAAACTCCCCAGTTTAGCTTATTTGATGCGGATCATTACTGTTTCTTTCAAGAATCTCAAAGAAAACTAAATAAAAGAGAATGAACTTCAAAAATGATATGGTAGAGGTGCAAAAGGTTGATGAAGACCTGTAAAAACTGATTTCAGGATCAACCCAAAAAAAACTAAACTAAAAACAAAAGTACAGTAATGAAAATGGTCACATGAAACTTACCATTGGAGAATTGCATTTAATCTTCCCTGAAAGATACCATTTTCCATTACTATCTAACTTCTTACTTTAATTAGAATTAAAAGCATGAAGAAGTTGAACTAATTGAAATCTTAGTAACCAAAAATCATCATTTATTAAATCTATACTAAAGCGAGAACTAAACTAGAGTAATACAATGCTTTATGTTCAGGGAATCGGAAATAAATCAAATCCATCAGAAATGGGAATGAAAGAATGTTTCCTAATGAATCACAACGATGAATGTTCTCATAATATTATAAGTTCCATATCAACTCTATGATTTTCATAAGTTGTTCAGAATTAAAACCAAATTCAAGATAATGAAATGCAGATCATAGATGGAGAGGTCTTGAATTTCATATATTAAATATAAAGTGATATATCTAAAACTCAAATATAAGAGAAATTAAAATTATTTAACCATGTTCCAAATTTCTTATGAATTTCTAAATTACCACAACAGTCGCCCAAGAGTGCCTTAAATTCTTTTATACAAGACAATGCCTCATTGGATATTTTGCATCGTAAGTTTCTTTACCATGCATAAATTCAAACTGTGAGATTCAACTTTTGCTGATATGTGATTGAGTGTTATACAATAGTTAAAATATAAAAGCAAGGAGACATGCCGAAGTTTATCGCATCGGAGGATGTCGAGGCAAGGCGTCATTTGAGTTTTGCGATGTGATAGAAGCGTTGTGATAGCGGGATTGCGATATGAGCATATGCAATGAGAAATTGTGATGGAGCGCTTGCTATATAGGAGAATAGTCATATCATTGATCGGAATTATTAATGAAATGAAATGTCGATATCATTCTTGCGATAATAGGATTGTGATAGATGACGTGGCTCACTAGTGGGACCGACTTTGAATTTGATAAGAAATCGGAAATCAAAAGATTTTGAATACAGGATGTAATCGTTGATAGGTCAATATGCGATATAGAACAGAACCGGTCATTTAATTATATGGATTTAATCTCATATCGAATCTAGGATATCAAAAGTTTTAAACATGTGCCTCAACCAAAATTTGTGATTTATGAGCGGACGTGAAATCTTTTAAAACTAATTTTAACTATCGTATTGGGTCTGGGGTTGTGTGTACATCACAATATTGGCAACCTCAATTTATTGGAGAATGAGCGAAAAGGAATATCAGAGGTCTTGCATCTGCAGTTTCTTATCAGGAAATGTTAAGAGTTGCTTCCAATCAAATATTTGAGATACAAAGGTTTTGCGATATGGATGATGCGATATCGGGAGGAAAGGTTCATCGGAGATTGGAGGGGATGGGAAGATTGGGGAGTCAGAGATATTTGGAATATGCTCATTTGAGAACCTCCGATATGCGAAATGTGATATGAGACGCGGAATTTTGTGGGTCCGACAATTTCTTGAGGTGTTCAATTCAAAAATAAAACTACTAATTTAACTTTGCTTTTAAATAAATAACCCTTTAATAATTTAATTAACTATCAGAATATCTGATCGAAAAGTAATTTTATCAGAACTTTCTTATGTAGAGAGTTATGAAATATAATGATCTAACCAGACTTTTCCGAGAATTTATTAAGACTTATCAGGATTTCAATGAATAAAAGGAAAATTAGATCATCCTCAAATTTAGATGAAATCGTAAATACTTCCCTGAACATGAAGCAAATTTAGAAAAGGTTTGGCTACTGCTTATCTTAAGTCTCCGCAATCAAGTCGATGAATACCAGGAAAAAGAAACAAAACAAAAATAAGAAATAAACTTTGAAAAAGTAAAACTAGTAATAGATGACTGTGAACCTGTAAACACATACCTCACAGAATTTTGATTGTGAATTTACCTCATGGATCTTCAAGTTCTCCCAAATTTTCTCAAAATTCACATAAGTTCAACATCACCTACTTGTTTAATTTAGAAATTCTAAATAATGAATTTTCAAATTGCATCCACCTCAAATTTATATTGGAAGACAAGAGTGGTGAAAACAAACTCCTTTTTAGAAATACTTATGAATCAAAAGATTGCCAAGTTGTAGCAAATTCTTGGAATTTCTTCATAATTCTAAATAATGAATTTTCAAATTGCATCCACCTCAAATCTATATTGGAAGACAAGAGTGGTAAAAACAAACTCCTTTTTAGAAATACTTATGAATCAAAAGGTTGTCAAGTTGTAGCAAATTCTTGGAATTTCTTCATGTGTACGATCAATGTGGTGAATTTTTGCAAAACAAGACAATAAAGTGCTTTCACAAATATGCATGATCTAAGAGCTTAAAATGTTTTAAGCCGCTTTTTAAAAACGAAAGGGGATGCCCAGAAGAAGTCAGATTCATTAGTTGCTTATTGAAAATATGAAATAAACAGATAAATACACACAAAAAAAGAATATAATCTAAGTTATTCTATTCCTATTTCTAACTTAATGAAGGAAACATGACTAGGTATAGTCATACTTCCAATGTAGCCATGTAAGCATTTTAATTCCTGCATGTATGTACAGATCAATCATTAGTAACAAAAATACAAATATAATTAAACTAAGAAAACTAAATCTGAATAAGGAACATACAATTATTGCTAATATCTTATTTACAATTACCTTCTTTTGAAATGACCTTTCCAACTGAATTTAAATTGGATCATAGAAACCTTGATGAATTTCTATTAATGATTAGAAGGGATTCAAAAGAAAAGATGACAGGCCCAATCATGGAAATGAGCTTTTAGATACAATGGCCTATATAAATTTGTTAATGTTATGTGCAAGTGTTAAAATATTAACAATCTTCCGTGAATGAAAACTTTCCAAATATTTTTTAAATGGGTCTATGAAATATGGATGGAAATCTGTTAGATACAATGGAAGATCATTAATTAAATTAGATTGTTGGTTATATCGTGAAAATACACTCTCTTGTTGGACTGCTTTCGGGAAGAAAGAAGTAATTGATAATAAATGAACATCAGTTGGAATTGGAAGATTAATAGCTCTTGATGTTCATGATTAGAATGTAAAACTTTATTTTCTCATTCAGGCAATGCATCAATTGAGTGTTCAACACTGAGTTTCTCAATATGCCAGCACAAAGTATCTAAAAATCGAAAACTAAAAACAGAAAGCAAATATGAATTTAAATAAAATAAGTGAAGGAAAAATAATAAAATCAAATCATAGTTTATACTAGTGTTACAATTATTGTTATAACACAATTGGAATTGATTTAAAACAATTTCCTTTTCATAAGACTTGGTCAGAATAATAGAATTCGAATGATTTCTAATACCAACTTGTGAATTAGAAAGAGAATCATGATTGTGAATAGGAATGAGAGCTTGATCATCATATAAATCATGGATTGGTATGGTTTCTCAAATGTTGAAATCATGAGTATGATTAATTGTCTGAAAATGAGAACTATTTGAAACAATTTCAGAATTAGAGTGCTCTTCATTTTCATATTTGATTTGACTTTGATCATGATGACTCAATTGTGAAGATAACAAATCAATATCCTCAATGTGAAAGTAACTATCATAAATGACCTCACGGCATTCATTAGAATACCCTTCGATCTCATCCAATGTATCAACACAAGAAGGAATATAAAGCACATGTTCATTAATGCCAAAAGAATGATCAATAGTTAATTCTCTATCTTGATAAAAACTAATTGGCAATTCATTAAGATCAGCCTCTCTGTTTTCTGAAATATCATTAATGTGAAGAGCGGATAAATTGTTATCAGCAAAAATATCAGGATAAAGAGAAAAATGAGAATCAAAAGCAATGGATTTAAAAGTGTCTCTATTTGAGAACTCTTGTGCATTTTTTTCACTGTAAATTTCAAATTTGAGATGATTCATTAGTGTGCTTTTGTTTTCTTGAAGAATGTTGTTTTGTTGTTCTGAATTTGGCATTTGCTCATTGTAAAAGAATTTAGAAATTTGTACTGCAGATTGCGTGTTATTGAAAACATTGATTGTTGCTTGTACTTGCTGATTTATGTTCTGATTTTCTGCATTTAATGCATACTGATTTTCAGATTTCAATGCAATATTTTCTTCAAGATTATTGCTAATATCTTCTTGCATTTGAATAGTAAAATTCTCTAAGCTTTGTGATTGAGATTCACTGACATGTGAAGGTGCATCCTAATCATTATTAATACGCTAAGAAGTGTGTACTAAATGAAGAAATTGATCGTACATAATAGAGACCACTTCATCATCATTTGTTTTCACCTCCATATTGGAATTCTCAATTATGTTAATGAAATTGGAAGGAGATTGAACAAAGTTTGAAATAATTTCACATAGATTATGAATGGAAGGAAGAGAGCAAATATATTCAAACCAATCTAATAGCTTCTCTTCTGAAGGTTTTTCTTTAATTTTAAATCTCAAGCAATTCAAACAAAATTGAATGGTAAAATCAATCAAAGGCTCATTTTCAAACCTTCGTAAATCTTCGATTTCATCGCATACCTGTTCGTAGTTATAACGGTCAAATTTTCAAAGGAGCATTGTAACAAATTGATCCCAACTGTGAAATGAGGCAACTGGAAGCGATTGACACCGGCTTCTAGCTTTTGCCAAGAATGTAAGAGTAAAAATTCTGCATAAAATGCCTTCATCAATTCCTTGAAAAGTAGAATTTGAAATTTTTTGAATGAATTGTAAAGCATGATTAAATGCAGATGCATTCTTCTTACCATTAAACTTTACCTGAGACAAGAGTCTTACCACTTCTGGTGGAGTATTGGAAGATACACGTCCGTGGATACAACTCCAAATCGGAAGTTTAAGAGGAGTCATCGTGATTAAATAAAATGTTATAATTCAAGGACTCCAATAGACAACAAGTTTCAGGCCCTCCTTCTAGCGCCAAAATGTTGAAGCCTTGAAATTCACTGCAACAACATTGGGGATGACCACCCGGTCTAGACCTTAAAGTAGCTCCTTTTCCATTTGGAATTGTGGTTACAACTGATTTAAATAGGTCCAGTTACCTTTTCTCAATCTCCAAATGACTTAAAATATGAATTTCATCCACCAATGGAGAAGAGACATTAGATCATTTTTCTTGTTGATCAGGCAAGAAAGTAATCCTTAAGCTAATCTAGGGCTCATCCAAGCCACGACTAAATTTTGCCTCTTTGTGAAGAGGACTTTTAGGAATGTAGAATTAATCTATATTCTAAATAATTATAAAATGCAAGAAAAAGGAACTAAATCCTAATCTTATTTCAATTAGGCAGATATAGAGCTAACCCAATCGAGGACAAGATATTTAAATAATTGAGATTTAAATATGTCTGGCTTATAATGAATATCAAGCTAACGAAGTGGTTCAATTAAATGACATTGTGAATACTGAAACATATTCTATTCAGAGGCCTTTTAACTGAAATAATCAACCAACAACATTTAGAAAGTAGTTCACAAAATGATATTGATTGATAAATTAGTAATTCGAATAATTAAACAATAATATGAGGAAATAGTTCACAACATATCATTATTTGTTAAATCACTATTAAAAGACATATTTCTGAGTAAATAGTTACTCAGAAATCAGAATTAACCCATAAGAGAAGAGATAAATAATAACATATGATTGAGACAAATTATTCATATCGACAAAAGTGCAAAAATATGAATAAAATGACACATTCCTGCCATTATAAAATGAATCTAGAATTTAAAACAATAGTATTAGAAATACTAATTTATTGAATCCATTTCTCTGGCTCTGGTCTCCAATAGTGCTCTACAATATTTGAACTTGTGTTGTTACAACAAGAGATGCAGTAATGCAAGCTCTGCCCATCATACATAATTCAGAATGCAAAAGAAAAATCCTTAATAATCCCCAGATCCGATATTTTCTCTCCTCACCTACAACTCTAAATCCCTATTATAGTAGTGCTTTTAGAATTCATAATTGCGGAGAAAAGAAGCCCCTAATACATTCTACAATCTGTTTTTATAATATTTACAAAAGAATTCGCAACAAGAAAGTTTGTTGAAGAATAAATCTTCTCCATCAATTTTCATTGGCTCAAAATTTTATTCTTCTATTGCTGGAGCATCCTCATTGATTTAGGTCTTCTTCTCCTTGTCTCTTCAACTATTTTCCTGCAAAAACAAATCAAAACTAAATTAAAATGTAAAAATAAAATCAAAATGCTAAATTTGGAATTAAAATAAATCCAATAAAAACTTAATTACATAATTAAAATAAAAGAAATATGAGCTTTCTATCTATGCTTGTGAATATTTAATTGGCCAAGGAGAACATACGTGAATGAATCTACACTCAGAAGAAGTTGTGAGCAAATGAAAATGCAGAAAATTAAACTTAAAAATTAGTTTTGTTAAAATAATCAGAGCTTGATCTTCTACTACATTTTAGACCTAATAAATGATCAAATATGAAAATTGAAACTACTTCATAAATATTCTCCATAATTTTATCTTTCCAATGAGCCATCTCGGGCCTCATTTGTCCAAGTAAAATTTCATTTATGAACTTCCAAAGTTGGTATATTAAAATTGCCAGAATTCTAGAATTTTTGTTGCTTAGGCTAAAAATCAGAAATTTCTAATTAAATTAAATTACAGTGATTATTTAATTAATGCTAATCTCATTATAACTTCAATATCAATCTTAATTATTCACACAATTAATTATAAACAAAACTTAATTAAAAATTATGATTTAAAAATCAATTAATATATATATATATATATATATATATATATATATATATATATATATTATATAGATATATATTATAAAACCAAACCATTGGAATCAACCCTAAACCAAGCTACGTGAGGAGGAGTTATATGGAGGAGAGAGTTAAGTAAGGGAGGTATAAGGAGTGGTGGGTTATGGTGAGAGTATTAATGGATATGATGTGAGGGTGATGGTGAGGCGAGTGAGGTGGAGGGATAAGGTATGAGGGTGACGTGAAGTGACGTAGGTCTGGGAGTTATAAGGAGCGAATGAGAATCATAGTATAAAATCAAAAACCTTTCGTATAAAAAGTAATCGCATCACAAATTGGAGTTCGGCGGTTTTTAATATTAGGTGCTAATGAAATTGCGATATCGCCATTTTGCAATCACATAATTTTATCGCAAGTTTTTTGGAGGGAAGTGGAGGGAAGTGAAGGGAGGTGAAGTGGGGCCTACGTGAATTAACCATCCTACAAATTAGACTTCAGCCACTATGGAATTTTGGGGTTTTGGGTTTGACAATTTGTTTTAAAATAACAAATTGGAGTAAATTACCAAGATCCTGAAATGTGTTTCCATCTATTGTACAATTTAGTTGGGTCATTTTGTAGGACCATTAGTAAAAAATAAAAGAGTTAGTAAAATTAACTAAGAGTTAATATTTATAATAAATGACTATTTTAATTGCAAAAATTGAAATATCATCCATTTATTTATATTTTTTAGTCCATGCAAGAAAATGCAAACTTCAAAGGAGTGTTATTTACAAACCGGTTGACCAAATTAGGCGAAACAAGTATCGATGGAAAGATTGTCAAAATTCGAATTCAATGAAATAATCAAAATAGAAATCCGATTAAAACAAAATAATGAAAAAATTGTAAGACAATTAACAAAAATGAAAATCATAAAATATGCTTTAGCCAAAAATTAATGGAAAGGGTCCCCATTATTTAAATTATGGGGGGTGTTGGGCTTTCCCTACAACAGAATGATAGCTTCAATGATTGTTTCCATCCCAATCTCAATCACATGGAGAATGACAAACCTGTTGCATATCTTTATCAAGTTCATGGGATGAAACATGTCTGTCTACAAAACGATCTTGATCGATTTCATTTTCAGTCAAGGGAGAGGTTATTGTTTGCTGAAAAGTGTCTGGATTAACATGACAACTATCTTCCATAATTTCTTCATGATAAGAAGGAAATTCATAAAGGGATTCTTTGATTTCATCATCCATTAGATCCCCATATCAATAGCAATTCCAATGGTTGAAAAAATATTTTCAAGATTTCCACAAAAGTTTTTAACCAACACTATAAAAGGGTATTTTTCTTTATAGTTTACACAAAATGAAAAAATATAAATATTCAAGGGAGTAAATGCTAGCAAGTGGTAAACTTTCATACCAATATTGTGCATTTCCCTCCAAAGTAGCTATGAACATTTTCATTAAACAATCCTCATTCAACTCAACTTGTACCTTTCATGTATGTATATGAAATTTAATCAGATGCGGAGCAACACCATTTCCTTCTTCATCTTTAAATCTTGACAGATATGTCTGCCATACAATTTGGAAAGCTAGGAATATGTGAATGATTCATAGGAGCATATCTTGCGGATTGTGGATCCATCTTGAGATAGTGGAGCCGCTAAACAATTCTTCAAACAACTGAGTCTTTGGCCAATAATGTCGTCATGAAATTTTTGAGCTCTAGATTCAGTTGAGAATGGAGTCATCAGGTGAATGATGCACAACCTTTCTGTGTCTGTCCTTTATTCACCATCAAAGAACATATATGATCTTTTTCGTTCTTCCAGGGATAATTTGACATGAAAGTTCGTGTCCCCAACAACAACATTAAAATATTATCACTCAAGGAAAACTATGACTGCAGGGAAAAACCCTAAGGTAACCTCAGAATCTCTTTAGGTTGAAGTTGGTCCTTCAACCCGAGGAGGGATCTCTGCGTAAAACTCAACTACCCTATGGTCACTATAGTAGAATTTTTTGTGCAATTGAGTTCAGATCGCCATATTTAGGTCTAGGAATAAATTTGTTGGGTGATCTTCAAAACCATAGGGCATGGAGTCCAACTATTAAACAAATGAGATCACAACTCCAATGCGCAGGTTATACAAAGCATGAAAAGTCACAAGTCCTTTGACTTTTTGGGGGATTTAGAAGAAAGATGACTAAAGGAAAACAAATTTTATAGATGACTAGAATAACAAATATTAATGACTGATAATTTAAGAGAGGAGCATACATGAAATCCAATCCCATAAACTAACATTCTATAACAGAGAAATACTGATAGGGAGAAGTAACACATAAATTTCCTACTAACTACTCATTAAACATTGTGAATACATTCAAGATTTTCTCAAATATATTTAGACTATAAGTGTTTTTCCAATAAAATCCAACTTCATTTCAATATTCATAAACTATTTATATAGTGTTTACATAACAGTTTGAAAAATAATAGTCATCACATAATTACAAAAATTGAGATATTTTAAATATATTTCAAGTACATGTATGCAAAAGATAAACTTAAAAATATTATGTCTTTCATAGAATAACTATAGGAAAATATCCTTATATTTTGGCAAAAAGAAATATCTGGTAAAATGCCTCCCTTGAAAGTAGAAAAGGTCCCTAAACTATAGTTTAGCATTCCTTCTAGCATAACAAGTCCCTCTACAACAATCCATCAAAATTGCTCCTTCGTTCTTCTTCAATTCTTCTAGAAAATATTTAACCCTCAAATCTAGAAATTGGTTCATTGACGCTTATCCTCTACCTTGGAATATGGTATGGTTGAAGTTGTTTTCACAAAAACTTGTTAACTTCTCATTCACACTACCAACCCCTCTTTTCTTGTGATTCAACCGCTTCCAACTCATACGCCTTCAACTCTCTATATGGTCTTATCGAAGAAGTTTCCACCTTATTGCTTCACTGATACTCCTCATCCCCTTGTGCTTTGCTCCTTTAGCATTTGTTTTGTTATATGACTGGGCCTGTGACTATCAACTTAATGCCATACCAGAGACCCTTTATAACGTAACTGAACGTGAAGTTCCGATTTTGTCTTAGCTCCTTATGCTTTAGCCCTTCCTACATTTCTCACCATAGGACCAAGGGTTGTGACCTACCACTTAGCCTTGAGGTGTTAGGACGTTTTGTTTGCTTCTGGGGGATATTTTTCCTTTGTTAAGAGCTCAGTGCCCAAGTTTATTTAAAATCCTCTCGACCATGTGCCAGCCTAATATTAGAGCCCCTCTCATCGAAACTTTCAAATCAAAGAATTTACTTTGGAATTGCGATATTCCTCAACCTTCGATATGCGATCTCCAATATGACATCATCACTCCACATGGCACCTCATGAGTGGTGACATGTGTCACCTAGATTTTCCCTCTTAGGTCCCCTCAAAACGCAAAAACTACCTGCCATGTGTCCTTCCGTACCACCACATCATGTTGACGTCAGATGCCATTGTAGCTTATTGAGACCAATCATATGCCACCATGTGTCCCCCTAGAGGAGAGAGAAAAGGGCCCGTCCACCTTCGATTTTGCAATTAAATCCTTTGTTGACCTTTATCGACATTCCCTGGCAGTTTTAACACTATTGGCACATTTTCATATCGCAAATTTTTAAAGGTTGTCACCTTAAGAAGTTTTGGTTCACCGATAGGCCGATTTGTCGATCACCAATATGCTTTGGACCTCCGGTATACGATTGTCGATATGTTCGTCCTTCAACATGCAATTGCTGATATGATATGGACCTCTGATATGCAATCGTCGATATGTTTTGGACCTTCGATATGTGATCGTCAATGTCTCTTCCCTTCCTAAGGCTTGAATCCTTGAAACTTCAACAGTCCATATCTTTTGATCCAAGAGTCCATTTTTAGACTTCCACATACTGTTGGAAAGCTTGTTCATAGAAATTTCTAATGGAGAGTGTCTAATGTAGGCTTTGAGTTCTTTTACTACTTAGAAGATGACTAGAAAATTCTCTGCTTATTTGCTCGGATTTCCAAAAAATGTTGATAACCCTGGTATCAAGAAAATTTTCCTATTTATTACGATTTTAAACACTGACGCTACAACTGTCAGCATTTTCCAAAATAGATTTAAAAATGTGCAATTTTTACTATGATAACAGTTGGCACCACAGGGATGTTGTTGATCAATGACGGTAGCAAGAACTCCCCATACACTAGTTGCCTCATCCATTAGGTGACTCCCAACCTTTTACCTGAAACCAGCAACCTTATTTGACACCAATTGACTCCGCAACTGAAAATTGCACACTGAAAACTAAAAATGGAAATTAAAAAACTCACTGTTGAAAAACCACACTTATTGCACACCATTTCCTACTCTAACCTACTAAAAGTATCTTCCCAATCAATTGAAATCAAAAACCCAATGCAACCATGGAAGTGAATGGTTACTTAACTGATTTATGCTCACATTTTCTTTAAGAAGAAAGAAAAATTTAAGAAATGGAAACTCAAACTGGAATCTGAATCCAACTGCTGTGTAGATGAACAAAGAAAACTCTACCATCGTTGATGATTCTAGTAGACTAGCCATGGGGTCTTGGAAAACATGAAAATCTACCACTTCTTGAAAATTAGAAAAAATACAAACATTCCCTTAATTTTTAATTGCTTTTCCTTGTCCAATTCCATACAACTCAAGATCATTTTTAGAACGAAAGGAAATAATCTATTCATTTGTATTATCTTGCACATTACAGAAATGTTCTGTACTTTCTTGTGAAACTTCAAATGCAACATCTACTTTTTTTGAATGAAGACCATCTTTTTGGTTATAGGGAAACGTTCTGTACTTTCTTATGAAACTTCAAATGCAACATCTACTTTTTTTGAATGAAGACTATCTTTTTGGTTATCAAACAATTCTAAAATTGTCTCATTAACCTCTTGTAACTTTGTTTGAGAACAGTCATTTTGACTTTCAAAAGAATGAAAAAAAACAACTTGCTGCACATGATCTTGCAATTGTGAATAACTGCCACAATGAATTGGATTTTCAAGGATTTGATTTTCATAAGTTTCTTCATAAGACAGAAATTCAGTAGATGAATGATATGAAGGATAGCTTGAATGATTGTCTTCATCCTAGTCTCGATTGTAGGTTTTAACCCCGTACAGAAACTACCTGCATATGAATTCTAAAACATAGGAAATAAACAATGCGAGAGCATAACACATAAAACACATATACACAGAGATTTTCCCCTAGATCCCAAAACCGGGACTACCAGCTTGATTTTTCATTATGTTCCTTTCAATGTTACAATACATATTTATACATGCCAAAGCATCCAATACCATGGACTGAAAACCATCACGTCCAAAACCATGGACCAAAAACCATCGTGTCCAAAACCATGTGCGAAAAATCATGCACAAAACCATAGGTAGGTCCGCCAAACCTAATATAGGGTCCAAAAACAAAATTTCCTGGGGCGCTGCCCCAGACCCCATATAGTGGGGTTACCTGCACCCCTAAAACCCCCTGTGATCCCCCCCCGCCACACAATCAGTGCAACAAAGGGGGGGCTCTATCCCCCTTCCAACCCCCTGGTTAACTATGTGGGCTAGTCATGGAAAGAATATAACACAACCCAACATTCTCCCACTTGTTGTTTTATTTCCACAGGTGCCGACAGAGAAGCTTAGTCATTTCCAACCCTGAAACGCCCATTGTTTCTCTACACCAAGGGAACTTCTCAGAGCTCACAGATTTTTTTAATGCATCTGCAGTATTCTTCAAAGTGTCCACCTTTACCAGCAACACCTTTTTGTCTTCTATCATATCCCTCACAAAGTGATACTAAAAATCGATGTGCTTTGTCTTTAAATGGTAAGCAGGGTTCTTTGCCAAGAAAATTGCACTTCGGCTGTCACAGTCTATCCTTATAGCTCCCTATACTAACCCCATACTTGAACACAATCTCTGCAACCAAACTGCTTCCTTAGTGGCTACCTCTATAGTTGATAGTGCCACTACTCATCCAACTAACAAATTGTTTCTTACTCATCCTTCTCGAACACTGTTTTTACACCTACATCATCTAGCTTGCTTACAGAAATCAGATTTATGGCTAATGAAGGAATATGCAGAACACCCGGAAGTGTTCTAACCTTTCCACCTTGCAACTTCAACTTTACTTTTCCGTGACCAACGATTCTAGCCTTTCTGTCATCCCCCAAGAAGACATCACCACCATCATATTTCTCATACTCGCAAAACCACTCTCATGGGGAGTGAAGTGAAAGGATGAACCTGAGTCAATCAACCATGCCTCATGATCTACATGTGTACTTGAAGAAGCCAAGTACACATCCCCACCTTCATCTAAGGTGGTTTTTGCCTCTGCAGAAGGAGCATCATCAGATCCCTTTCCTTTATCAAGAGCTTTAGATTTACAATCCCTTTTGTAGTGCCCTTCCTTTCCGCATTTCTAGCACACCACCTTTATGGGTTTCCTGGAGATTTAGATCTCCCTCTAGATTGAGATCTCCCACTCGATGACTTATTTTTGTTTCTGTTCTGGGACCGTCTCGTACAAACAAGGCATCACCATTCTGGCTCTCCTATTTCTGTCTCATCTCCCCGTCAGCAAGGATGAACTATTTCATCAAACGCAAGCAGTTGCATGCTACCTATTGCACAACCAACATTCCAAAATCTGGTAGAGAAACAACAAACTAATGCACTTATCTTCATCTGAAATTTATATCAACAGATAATAACTGATGCCATAGTATAAATGCATTCAGATGCTCTGTCACCGAGTCTCCATCTTTCATCCTCAGGTTATACAACTTTTTCCGTAGGAACAGTTTATTCACCAGAGACTTAGATTGGTACAAAGTCCCCAACTTGTCCCACAAATCCTTAGTCATAGCTTCACCTGATACATTTAGCAATATTGAATCTGAGACACACAATCGTATTGTGCTCTTTGCCTTCTGATCTAACTTCTTCCATTCTTCATCAGACACTCCCATTGGTTTAGGACCTGGATCTATCGCGATCCACTAATCTTTATCCACCAACAGATCCTCCATCTTGAGTTTCCACAACTCAAAACTCTAACCATTAAATTTCTCATTCTCTATCTTTCCACTGCTCGCCATCTTCTTTTACCACTAGAATCGATCTCGCAGATCTCCCACTAAACAGGGTCTACCACAGGCCTAAGTGAAACCCCTCAGCAACAAAGGCATCCCCTTGAAGCCAAAACAGCTCTGATACCAAATATAGGTTTTAACCCCATACATAAATTACCTGCATACAAATTCTGAAAGACAGAAAATAAACAATGTGAGAGCATAACACATAAAACACATATACACAGAGATTTTCCCCTGGATCCTAAAACCGGGACTACTAGCTTGATTTTTCATTATGTTCCTTTCAATGTTACAATGCATATTTATACATGCCAAAGCATCCAATACCATGGACCAAAAACTATCACATCCAAAACCATGGACCGAAAACCATCGCGTCCAAAACCATGTGCGAAAAATCATGCACAAAACCATAGGTAGGTCCGCCCAACCTAATATAGAGTCCAAAAACAAAATTTTCGAGGGCAGAGAGTGGGGTTACCTACACCCCTCAAACCCCTTGTGACCCATCCCCCACTACACAATCGGCGCCATGAAGGGGGGGCTCCGCCTCTCTTCTAACCCCTCAGTTAACTACGTGGGATAGTCGTGGAAAGAATATAACACAACCCAACATCGATCACATGGAGAATGACAAACTCGTTGTGTATCTTTATCAAGTTCATGGGATGAAACATGTCTGTCTACAAAAGGATCTTGATCGGTTTCATTTTTAGTCAAGAGAGAGGCTATTGTTTGCTAAACAGTGATCTGATTAACATGACAACTATCTTCCATAATTTCTTCATGATAAGAAGGAAATTCATAAAGGGCTTCTCTGCTTTCATCCTCCATTAGATCCTCATCATCAATATCAATTCCCATGGTTGAAAAAATATTTTCAAGATTTCCACAAAAGTTTTTAACCAACACTATAGAAGGGTATCTTTCTTTATAGTTTACACAAAATTTTGAATAGAAATATTCAAGGGAGTAAATGCTAGCAGGTGGTAAACTTTCATACCAAGATCATGAATTTCCCTCCAAAGTAGCCATGAACATTTTCAATAAACAATCCTCATAGAACTCAACCTCTAGCTTTCGTGTATGTATATGAAATTTAATTAGATGCAGAGCAACATCATTTACTTCTTCATCTTTAAATCTTGACAGATATGTCTGCCAATATATGCAAGGAATACGATTTGGAAAGCTAAGAATATCAGAATGATTCATAAGAGCATACCTTGCAGATTGTGGATCCATCTCGAGATAGTGGAGTCGCCAAACAGTTCTCTAGACAACTGAGTCTTCGGCTAGTGGAGTTGTCGTGAAATTTTTGAGCTCTAGATTCAGTTGAGAATGGAGTCGCCAGGTGAATGATGCACAAACTTTCCATGTATGTCCTCTGTTCAACATCAGAGAGAAGATCTAATCTTTGTCATTCTCCCAGGGATAATTTGACATCAAACTTCGCCAAAATGTTATCACTCAGGAAAAACCCTGGCTGCAGCGAAAACCCCTAAGGTAACCACAAAACCTCTTTTAGGTTGAAGCTGGCCCTTCAACCTGGAGAGGGATATCTCCATAAAACTCAATTACCCTATGGTCACAGTAGTAGAAGGTTTTGTGCAATTGAGTTCAGATGGTCAGATTTAGGTCTAGGAATAAATTGGTTGGGTGATCTTCAAAACCATTGGGCATGGAGTCTAACTATTAAACAAATCAGATCACAACTTCAATGAGAAGGTTGTACAAACCATGAAAAGTCACAAGTCCTTTGATTGTTTGGGAGATTTAGAAGAAATATGACTAAAGGAAAACAAATTTTATAGATGACTAGAATAACAAATATTCATGATTGGTAATTTAAGAGAGGAGAGTCAATGAAATCCAATCTAATAAACTAACATTCTGAGACATTTGAAGAAAACAATTATATAATAGAAAAATACTCACAGGGAGAAGTAACACATGAATTTTCTATTAACTGCTCATTAAACATTATGAATACATTCAAGATTTTCTCAAATATATTTGGACTACAAGTGTTTTTCCAATAAAAGCCAACCTTGTTTCAATATTCATAAATTGTTTATATAGTGCTTACATAACAGTTTGTAAAATAATAGTCATCACATAATTACAGAAACTGAGATATTTTAAATATCTTTCAAGTTCATGTATGTAAAAGATAAACTTAAAAATATTTTGTCTTTCCTATAATAACTATAGGAAAATATGTTTGTATTTAGGCAAAAATAAATATCTGATCAACTACCTCCCTTGAAAGTAGAACAGGCCCCTAACCTGTAATTTAGCATTTCTGTTAGCATAACATGGCCGTCTGCAACAATCCATCAAAATTGCTCCTTCGTTCTTCTTCAATTCTACTAGAAAATCTTTAGCCTTCAAATCAGGAAATTGGTTCATTAATGCTTATCCTCTGCCTTGGAATCTCGAAAGGCTGAAGTTGTTTTTGCAAAAAATTGTTGATTGTTCATTCAAACTACCAACCCCTCTTTTCTTGCTATTCAACAGCTTCCAACTTATACACCTTCAACTCTCTGTATGGTCTTATTGGAGAAGTTTCCACCTTATTGCTTCACTGATACCCCTCAGCCCCTTGCAGTTTTCTCCTTTGGCATTTGTTTTGTTATATGACTGGGGTAGTGACTATTGGCTTAATGCCATACTGGAGACCCTTTATAATGTAACTTAACGTGAAGTTTCAATTTTGTCCAGGCTCCTTATGATTTAGCCCTTCCCTCATTTCTCACCATAGGGATGAGGGCTATGACCTATCACTTAGCCTTGAGGTGTTAGGGCATTTTGTTCGCTATTGGGGGCTATTTTTCCTTTGTTAAGTGCTTAGTGCCCGAGTTTCTTTAAACTCCTCTTGACCATGTGCCATCCCAATATCGGAGCCCCTCTCATCAGAAATTTCCAATCGAAGGATTTACTTTGGAGCTGTGATATTCCACAACCTTCGATATGTGATCTCTGATATGATGCCATCACTCCACGTGGAAACTCATGAGTGGTGACATGTGTCACCCAGGTTTTCTCCCTAGGTCCCCTAAAAATGCAAAAACTATCTGTCGCGTGTCCTTCCATACCGCCACATCATGTTGACGTTAGATGCCACTGTAGCTTATTGGGACCAATCATATGCCACAACGTGTCCTACTAGAGGAGAGAGAAAAGGGCATGTACACCTTTAGTTTTGCGATAAAATCCTTTGTTAACCTTTATCGGCATTCCCCGATAGTTTTAACACTATCGCCACATTTGCATATCACAACTTTTTAAAGGTTTTCACCTTAAGAAGTTATGATTCTTCGATTTGTTGATTCGTCAATTGTCGATATGCTCTAGACCTCTAATATGCAATTGCTAATTTGGTGGTCCTCCAACATGTGATCAGCGATATTCGGGTCCTCCAACATGTGATAAGCGATCGTCGATATGATCTAGACCTCATATATGTGATCGTCGATGTCTCTTTCCTTCCTAAGGCTTCAATCCTTGAAACTTCAACAAACCATATCTTTTGATCCAGGAGTCCATTTTTGGACTTCCACATACCATTGGAAAGATTGTTCAAAGAAATTTCCAATGGAGAGGGTCTAATGTAGGCTTTGAGTCTTTCTTTTGCTTTTAAGATGATTGCAAACTTCTCTTCTTATTTACTTGGATTTCCAAAAAATGTTGACACCCCTGCTATCAAGAAATTTTCCCTATTTATTACAATTTTAAATACTAACACTACAACTGTCAGCGTTTTCCAAAAATATTTTAAAATGTGAAATGTTTATTGTGATAACATATTTAATCTAGAATGATAAGTAATGAACTTTCATATTGCATCCACCTCAAATTTACATCGGAGGAAAGTGTGGTGATTATGAGTTTTTTTAGAAACACTTGTGAATAAAAAATTTCCAAGCCATAATAATTCCTTTGAATTTCTTCATATACGATTCAAAAACATTTTTAACAATGTGATGAAGTTTTTTTCAAAAACAAGACAATCAAGTGCTTCACAAGTGCATATGATTCGACTATATAAGAACTTTGATATGTTCTAAGCCAGTTTTCCAGAACGTGAAAGGGGATGCCAAGGAAAATTCGGATTCATTACTTGCTTATTAAAAAAAAAAATCTGAAATAATGAAATAAATGCAAACAAAAAGAGAATCTAATCTAAATTAATCTATTCCTATTACTAACTCAATGAAAAGAAACATGACTAGGTATAGTCGTATTTCCAATGTATTCATTTTCTCATTTTAACTCCTGTATGTATGTACAGGTCAATCAGTAGGAGTAAAACAGAAACTAAATTATTAAAAGAAAAACCCATTCTACTATATACAACTAACAAGTTTAGCGAATTAAACTTATTTACAATATTCTTACTTTAAAATTATTCCAAACATATTCTTATAGGATCATGAAAATCAAGATGTATTTCAATGAATAATTGGAAGAAGTTCAAAGGAAGAGGAAATATCAGGCGTGGGTTGAATGATACATTTTTAAATAAGGAAGCCTGTTGAACACTAGCAAAGTCAGAAATATTCATGAGCAGTGGAACTTCCAAATGTTTTTCAAATGGATTGATAAAGAATGGATGAATATTTAAATTTTTTCTAGAAGTATTCCATTGTTGGTCAAAATGAAATGGTGCACTCTTAAGTGCCAGAATTTTTGATAAACTTATTTGAAAAGAAGAAATAAATTGGTCAAGCATGAAAAAATAAAATTTCAAAATAAAAAGTAGTTGATGTCCTAGCCTGAAACTTTGAGATTGATTTTCATATATTCTTATTAATGCACCTGATGAGTGTCTAGAGTTTGCATGTTCAAAATACTGGTACATTGTGCTCAGAAATTGAAAAATGAGATTCAAAAGAAAAACAAATTCAAACCGAGGGATTGAAAATGAAGAAAATTCAAGTTTACATTAATGTTACAAATAATGGTACAACATGGCTCAAATTCATATGCAAAGATTTCTTTCCCACAAACATCAATAAAAATTATAAAAGTAAACTCATTGTTTGCTTTCTTTTGCGGGAATGGGAAGATTTCAAGCTTATGATCCAAAAGGGCATTTCATCATCATAGGAATTAAAAATTGGAATAGGTTCTTGAATTCCAAAATTAATATGATGATTGAATGTTTGAAAATCAGAATAGTCTTGAATAAATCCTTGATTAAAATTCTCTTTACCTTCAAAAATGGATTCACCTTAGGAATCAAACAAACCCATTTTCGAAGAAAAAAAGCTTGAGCATTTTCATTTTCCAATTCCATATCATAAGTAACTTCATAAGTTTTGATTTCCTCTCAATTAAATATATCATAACCAGGCAAGTGATTGATTACCAAATTAAGAGAATATTCAAGTTTATTAATTGAAGTATCGATTAAATTTTCTCTACCAATTTTTAATAATTCATTATTAATATCAGTTCCTTTATTTACAATTAAATTTGAATTTAAAGGGACTACTGGTTGATCATGAATTAAATTAATATTGTTAAAAATATTGAGGTATAAAGAAAAATAGGAATTTGAAGATATATACCTGAAGGTTTCTCTATGCGTAGGTGATTTCTGATTTTCCAAAATAGACAATTCAGATTCTTCATGTATTTGATCGACTTGCAAATTGTTGTTAAGCTGCTCCATCATTTGCAATTTATTATCAACATATTGTGAATTAATTTCAGCAGTAGACTGTGCATTGCCAACATTCTATGGATTTAATTGTTGTTGATTTAGTTATTGCTGATTGTTGCTAATAGATTGTGCATTTTGTTGAAAATCTACTTGATCAACATTATGTAAATTTGGAGCATTTCTGGCATAATGATTATAATTTATAATTTCAATTTGTAAAGAATCGAATTTGTCATTTTGAGAAAGTGTGTCACTATCAACAAAGGCTATACTTTCCGGTTCTTGATAGTTATCATAGGATAGAGACACTAAATGCCTAAACCAACCAATTATTTGGAATTGAGGAAGCAAATATTTGGATCGAAATTGCATTAAAATTAATTTAAATCTAACATAAAACATATCCAGAGTCTCACCTTCCATTCTATGCAATTCTACTAACTGATCACACACCTTTTCGTAATCATATTCCTGAAATGCGTAAAGAAAAATCTTCAAAAATTCGTCCCAACTACGTACAGAGGCAACTGAAAGTGATAAGCACCAGTGTTTGGCTTTTCCTGTCAAAGTACGAGTGAATATCCTATAAATAATATCTTCGTCGATATCGAAATTATTGCAACTTAAGATAAATTGAAGGAGATGACTAAAAGCAGATGTCTTAACATTGTATTTTACCTGGGACAGGATCTTGACTACCTTTCCTGGATTGGTTTTTGGATGAAGTCAAATAAAGTAACTCCAAGGAAGTCTTTCACATGGGGCCATAGTAATAAAATGAAATTTATTCAAAGAAAATAATTCATCAGGCCCTCCTTCTAGCACCAAAAATGTTGAAGGCTCAAAATTCTCTACCTCAACATTATAAGGGCGACCAACCAGTTGGGACCTTAGAGCAGCTCCTTTTCCGTTTGGAATCATGGTTCTAGCTGGTCAAACTAGGTCCAGTTACCTTCTTTCTATCTCTATTGACTTAAAATATGACTTTCACTTACCATTAGAGAAGATACATAAGATCAACCCTCTTGTTGATCAAACAAGAAAGTGATCCTTAAGCTGATCTGGGGCTCAGCCAAGCCACAACTAAAGTTTGTCTCTTTGATAAGAGGAAAAAGGAAAAAATCCTAAGCCTATCTCAATTAGGAATATGTAAATCTAATCCAACCGAGAGAAAAGTATTTAAATGATTGGGATTTAAATATGGTTGGCTTATAATGAATATCAAGATAACGAATTAGTTTAATTAACTGATATTATGAATACGAAAACACATTATGTTCAAAGATCTATTAACAAGAATAATTAATTAACAACATTTAGGAAGTAGTTCACAAAATGATGAAGATTATTGAATCAGTAACTCAAATGATTAAACAATAATATAAAAAATAGTTCACAAAATATTACTATTTGTTAAATCAGAATTAAAAGATTGATTTCTGAGTAAATAGTTACTAAAAAATTAGAGTTCAACACACAAGAGTAGAGACAAATAAAAATAGCTTATTGAAGTGAATTACTCACATAGACAATAGTGCACAAATATGAATGCAAATGACACGTTTCTGCTATTATAAAATGAAACCAATATTAAAACAATAGTGTTTTAAATACCAATTTATTGAACCTGCTTCTCTAGCTCTGATCTGCAACAATCCTCTACAACTCATAAACTTTATTGTTAAAACAAGAGCTACAATAGTGCAATCTCTACTCCTCACATACATAGTTCAGAATGAAAAGAACAATCCCAATAATCCCTAGATCTTAGATTGATCCTCTCTACCTACAACAATGAAGCTCCTATTACAATAGTGTTTTTAAGAATTCCATAATTGCAGGGAAGAGAAACCATTTGTACATTCTACAAACCACTATTTATAAATAGCAAAATGAATTCCAAGTAGGAGAGTCATTGAAGAGTAATCTTGCTCCAACAATTTTCATTGGTCCAAATTCCTATTCTTCTATTTATGGAGCAATTTCATTGATTAAAATATTCTTTTCCTTATCTCTTCAACTATTTTCCTGCCAAAACCAATCAAATTTCAATTAAAATACAAATACAAATTTAAAAAAAAATATATCAAATGTGGAAAATAAAACATCTTTAATTAAAATTCATTAAATAATAAATAAATAAGAAATATGAGTTTTCCATTGATCCCTGTAAATATATGATTGGTCAAGGAGAACATAGTAGAGTGGATCTGTACTTAACAGAGGTTATGAGCAAATGAAAATGCAGAAAACTAAACTCAGAGAATTAATTTTGTTTAAAAATTCAGACCTTAATTTTATGCTAAATTTTAGATTTATTAAATTACTGAATTTGGTCATGAAACTGCCTCAAAAATATTCTCCATGATTTTATCTATCCGATGAGCCATCCCGGGCCTCATTTGGCCAAGTAAAACTCAACTTATGAGCTCCCAAAGTTGAAGTGTCAAAGTTGCTAGAATTCTGAGAAATTTGTTGTGTGAACTAAAATTAAGAAATTTTAATTAAAATCGAATCCTAAATTAAATCACAATTATTTCTTAATTAATGCTAATTTAATTGTAATTACAAATTAATTATATACAATTAAAATAATATTTAATTAAAAATTAATTAAAAGTATTTATATTTAAAATTATAATTAAATTATATAAAAATATTAATTATAATTATAATCTATATATATATATATATATATTAAAATTTCAAATCTTATAGCAAAATTTGAAACAAAAACAATACGTGGCTTTAGATTCATATCCTAAATGGAGGGAGCCTTTAATGAACGAGGATGACGTACGGAGGAGGAACGGGAGTCATATGGTGAGGAACCTTATGTTAAAAAATAAATAAAAAAATCGTAACCTATTTTGTATCTGACATCGAAGAAACTTAATACTGTAAGTTTTAAGATGTGAGCCAAACAAAAAACCTAATATTTGATATTCTAATATTGAGTATATCAGAAAAAATTGTATTGAGAGTTTTTATATTGGGAAAATTTATATTGAGTCTTTTGATATCGAGTTTTTAGGAAAGGAAGGGAGGAGGTGAGGTGAAGTGGGGTCCACTTTGGTAATTAAAAATAGTACAAAATAAACTACAACTACTTCACATTTTTGAGATTTCAGTTCTTGTAATTTCTTTTAAAATTAGGAATTGGAATAAATTACCGAGATCCCGAAAACACATAATTTTAACTGTTCTACAATTTCGCTAGACAATTTTGTAGGACCATCGGTGAAAAATGAAGAAATTAGTAAAAATTGACTAGGAATTAATATTTATAATGAATTACTAATTTAATTATAAAATTTAAAATAATATACATTTTGTACATTTTTTAACCTAGACGATAAAAATTATTGAACTTTGGATGAGTAATATACCAAACTGTGTAACCAAATGAGATGAAACAAGTACCAATGGAAAGATAGCGAAAAGTTGAACTTAATGAATCAATCAAAATAAAAATCCAATAAAAAAAATAGCAAAATTATAGGACACTTAACCAAAGAAAATATTAAAAGGTGATTTAACCAAAAAATTATGGAAAGGGTCCCCATTATTTGAAATAAATAAGTAAAAAATGAGGGTGTGGGTTTTCCCTACAACAGATACAAAATGGTTATGATTCATATATAGACTCTACCTCACAGGTATTATGTTAACAGACAAGGGGGATATATTAGCATGGGGGGTGTGAGTCTAGAGGGTCAAATATGATCAAGGAAGCTTATTCGTATATCACTCAAGAGAATAGTGCACAAAATGGACCTTCTTGATTGTCCCATATGTGGCGTTGGGATATTCCCCTAAATCTGAGGTGTTTCATGTGGTGGGTTTTCTATAATAGGATTCTCACGTGGGATAACCTTAACACAAAAGGGTTCCAGGGGCCTGACACTTGGTCTTTATGTGGTAGGGAGAATAAAGTGGTAGCTCATCTTTTCCTCTCCTACGATCTTGCAGTTTCAATCTCGAATGAGGTCATTACAATGCTCAATCTACAAGTTGAGGTGGATAGAACTTCAATTAGAGTGAACCTACAACATTGGTATGCTGGGAAAAAATAGTACAGGTCTCTTCCCTTTTATATCTATTATGGAATATGGAGGTGCAGGAATGCCTAAAGTTTTGAAAATGTGGTCCCTTATGTGAGGTTTGTTAGCTTGAGGATTATGGCTTACTTCCAAGAGATCGGGCCTTGGAGGCCTAAACCTATTAGCAAATTTTTGTCTTTATAAGAAGATTGATTAGTCTTTGTCGGTGGGATTTTTTGATGGCACATCCTTTATAGGGATTTGTAGGTGTGGAGCACTATTATTCGTAAATCCCATCCTTTCCTTTCGTTTCTACTGATGCAGGTGTAAGTCTCCAACAATAGGGTTGAATTACTTGCACTATGCAGTCTATTCTAGTGTGAAAATTGGTTGTCGATGGAGAAGCTTGTTTTTGTTGGAGACTCAAAATTTGTTATTGAATGGGTTCAAGACCTTTCAACTTTTGGTTTGCCTGACCTTCACCACTAGAAGCAACAAATTCATGCTCTATTGATTTCTTTTAGAAGCATTTGTTTCTCTCATATCTTTTGTGAGCAGAACATGGAGGAAAATCTCCTCTCCAAGTGTGGCAGATCTACTCCCCTATGTGTTTTCTTCTATTCATCTATTGTCGATGGAATTTCCAATGGGCATGGAATCTTTAGGTTTTAAGGAGTTGTTTTATCCTTTTTTGGCTCTTCTCAAAAGGGTTGTTTTGTTTCTCAGTCTATGACATGTTTCTTTAGCAACATGTTAGTTTTTTCTAAGTAGATTTTTCGTAGTCAATAGACTTTCTCTAGTTTTTTGGTTGCCATTTTGTGTATCTGGTCTCTCAGAGTTTTGGCTAGGTTGTGATGCTTCTTGCATCTCCTTTCCCATCTAGGCATTCCCTTTTTGTGTTCCTGCAACACGAGTTCATAAATCTGCACAATATGTAACTACTTTTGTTAATAAAAGATAGTCTTTTTTCACACACACACACACTTATATACAGAGAGGGAGAGAGAGAGAGAATCCATTTTAAGTCTATATCTATCAAGTACCGAGATGAATCAATGTTCTCGAAAAAATTATAAAAAAATTATTACAATAATAACTCCCCGTCATATTTACAGTGTTAATTTTGGAATAGGTCTTTCATACTTTTAATTTAATTATCAATATCTATTAAGTGGACGATTGGGATTTAACTTGCATGGAATATTATAAAATATTGTTAGTAGTATTCACGAATGAAAGGTTGAGATTTATCTCCAAAGTAGTTATGGTCTTTTTTCTCTCTTAATTAAATTTATTAATTAAAAAATGCCACATGAACAAGTGTCATATGAAATGAGTTATAGTTTTTTGGGGATGTGGTACCAATAAGCCATGGTAATGGCCCATTATATTGTAACAAAGCCTATTTACAGATTAAGATTCTCCATGTAGAGAAGAATTGAATCTTCGTAGTTAAGAATCTTGTTACATGTTTATATGTGTGTGTGAGAGAGAGAGAGAGAGAGAGAGAGAGCCAACAAACATTTATATTAATTGTTTTATAATAATAAGAATAATAATAAAGTTATAATTTGATTAAATCTTTTTATTTATTTTAGCAACATGAGATATATCATGAAGTAAATGTTTTGATGTTTATCGTAGATTGATGGCAATGAGTGTTTAACAACCAATTAATTTATATACATACTAGTTAATAATTGAAATTTATAAGTTCATTCAAACCCTTTCCACTATACACTATTATACTTTCATCTTTATATTAGGTTGTGATACATTAGCTGAGATATTCAAATTTTTCTTTATATATTTTTTTGAAAAAAAATTCATAATATGCATATTACATTATTCTTTTTAGTGATGACGTTTCTATTCTTAATCATGATATTCATAGTTTATATTTCAATTGGTTGATAATCATCTTAAAATTTAATATAATATAATATGAATGAGATTACAATTAAATTAATTTTTATAGAAAAAAAGTGTATATATTATATGTATATGAAGTTTTAATCATATTAAATTAATTATATTATATCTATATTATAATAACTATAAATTATAGCATTTAAATTAAATACATAACTTTGAATTTCATACTTACTTATTTATTATTGTATTTAGAAAGAATCAACAATTGAGCTCTCTTGTGCAACAATAAAATAGAGGGATTTGAAGAAAAACCTATCTTACAAGGCAATATACTTGAGCTTACACTAAAGACTAATTAAAATCTTTCTCGCTTTATTTAATAAACATTTAAAATATAATACTTACATCAATTAATATATATATATCATACATTTAAAAAACATAAGAAAGAAAAGGGGAATACAAAAAGAGAGCCTATATTTTTCTTATGTTTTTGTAAATTTTTCTTATGCTTTTCAATGGTTGCTTTGGCCGATAGACAACATGGACTCATTAGGGAGTGAAATAATGTAGACATTGGTACAAAGTTAATCATATATATGTGACAATGAATTGGATCCATATATGGTATGTGCAGTCACATCATGCACAAGATCCATCAATCTTGTAATGGTCACATTATCTTTAATGGTGTTGGCGGGTGATTTTTTTTTTTTTTACCATTAAAATACAGGCTCTGCTTTTCAATGGTTGCTTTGGCTAACAGACAACATGGACTGATTGGGACTGGAGTAGTTATTGCAACTTGGAGAGTTTAGCTCGGCAGCTTTGATGCACATGTGTTCCAGCCAAAATTGGGAGGGTGTACAATAGCGTTAGATGACTGTGAGGTGCTATGTGGAATGAGTCAAATCCTCTACAGGTGATTGATGAGATCAGTGTAGTAGAACATCATACTAAAAAAGAATGCCAGCAGCGAAATGAATTGAACACAATTATGCAGAATGAATTGAATACAATTATACTTCAGCTATGATTTCACAATAAGAGTCTAGCCTTGTTAGCCAATCAGACTTTAAA